>CM033272.1:30075954-30159700 GCA_019343175.1 Oedothorax gibbosus
ATAAATCCTTTGGAATTTTGTTTATTATAGTGCAAGAGCAAGATGATCCAATTTTTTTGGGAGGAGTGGCTCAAGCCTCTAGCACCCTATTCAATCCGATCCGCTACTGTTAAAAAATAAAACATGCTGTAAAATTTATCTGAAAAACTTTATTTTGTTTAACTTTATTTAAACTGTATTTTTTAAAATTTAACACAGACGTATACGTAATAAGAAAGTGTAGTTATTTATGCGCGTCTTCAATGCATGCGTCACTAAATACGGGCGAGAAGAAACAGTGTTGGCGATAATAAAGCAAGAAAAAGTGCGCCAAATTGTCCAGACTGGCAAACCTAGAGCGAACGTTGTTTGTTGAGTTGTTTCGCAGAGCATTTCAATTTGGTTTGAAGCCGGTCAAGTACGGAATTGTTTTGTTACGAGAACTGTCAATTTTTAACTTTTCAACGATGGCCGATTTCGGCGAAACAGGGATTGGAGACTTTGTGCTCTTGGAGGATATAAATATGGATGAATTTATGAAGAATTTGAGGGCAAGGTAAGAAAAAACAAACGTTTCATTTTCTCAAAAAAAAAGTTTGCTTACTAAAGTAAACAAAAGTTTTTTGACATGTTGCCCCTCCCAGGTATCACTTGAAAAACGTGGTTTATACCGGTATTGTTGTAGTTATAATTTTAACTATAAACTTATTGACATGCTGTTATGCGATAAATAAAAGTTATGTCTCGGCATGTCTAACCTCATCAAAATGTTTTTCAAAATACTTAAGTTTTAGAAAAATGTCTGCAAGGATGTTTTTGTAAACACATTTTTCCCCATTCTTTCATTGTACCAAAAGTTTTTTTTAATCTTTTTCTTTATTGTCTGAAAATGAATCAAAAGAGAAAAGTTTTGGGATTAATAAGGTATCAAACGGTAAACCTGCTAGTTGTTGATTGGAAGTATTTTGCTTCCAAAATTTATTTTAGTTGGATTAATTATTCACTAGCTTAAACTAAAAAATCACATGTTTTACTCAAATGTAAACTGATCATTCAATTTAGAGTTTTGTATTTATTTGATTTTTTAAATGGGTTATTTTGATACAAATGACAATTTTTTTTTTACATCCATAAAAATTTACTCTTTTTCCTAAATGTCTTGTTAAAAAAGTTACCAAGAAAAAAAAATAAACAAAAGGGGTGGGGAGGGTTAAAACTCTTACGTTTATACAGTGTATCGTTGGTTGGTAACATATATTTTCAGGCTTGTGTGCTTGGTCACAAAGACCCGCTTATTATGCAGTGTATTAATGTGTATTAAAATGAGTTATTTCCATTCATTTATTTAGATTTTTTTGATTGATTGCAGCACTTCATGAAAATATAGCACAAAAACATACTGTCGAATGGGGTAACTTTTTGATCCAATCTTTTCAAGCTAATAACTTATCTTTAAATACACACTTTAAAAATGTGCACTTGCCTTTTTCAATTAGTGACAACTCTGCCTTGACCTATGTGTACAAAAATATTCAAGAAGAAAGTCAGTACTCAGTACTAAGGTTTTATGCTTGGGCCGAAGTTGCCCCATTCGACGGCACTTTAATTTTTAATGTGTTCTGGTTGTTAGATATAATATTAATATGACGTTTATTTTAATTTTAAAAAAAAATTTCGTGGAAGGCAGTACTGCAGGAAAAAACGGTTCAAAATATAACCATACTTTTAATATTTGCTTTGGTTGGTAGGTGATTGTTAGATAATATTGCTGAAGTGATATTCTAGGTTTTAATCAGTCAATAAGGTTGGTGACTAAATTTAGACTTTTACTTAGAACATGCAAAAAAATTGGAAACTATTTTATTCTAAAGAAAGTGTACACATGCTTAGTTGCACATAAGGCCTGACTGTGTCAACTGAAGGAACCTGAGAAAATATGAGGTGAGAAAATATGCGAGACAACAGCCTCATCTATTTTAGCTTGAGTGGAAATCTCTACTGATACTAACCGGAAAAAAATATGAATTTTAATACTTAAAAAAGTAAAAATAAAGATCAAAATACTTTATTAACAATATAACTGTTCATATGCCACCATTATTTAAATGCCATACATTGTTGAATGTAAACAAAAACCATGGTTTTGAGTTAGTAAAACTATTTTTTTTTAAATTTCCACTTCTCCACTATAATATTACTACAAAACATCCGGTTTTATCCAATTAAGTATGGTCGCTGTGTTGTCGTTGTGCAAATATATCTAGTTAAGTTTAAATCTAATGTTAATTTTTTGAATTCCCAGGCCAGACAATATACTAAACAGATTGAGTAAATATTCAGGTCTTGGTATATCGGAGTTGTTTTAAGATCAAAATCCAAATTTCACTCTCCCAGGGGCCTTACTATAATAGATTCATTAAATATTGCTAGCGAATCATTGGAGATATTTCTTGTTTATCCGTTGACATTTCTTCTCACTCTCGTCTGTAGCGACCGCATTTTTTAAAAATAATAAGTTATTTTTATTCATTAGTTTTTATCAATTCTCATAACATCACAATAAAATTTAAATGTATTTTTTTAAATAAAAATTCTACCTGGCCTCTATCCTAAAACAATATTTATCTTCTATAGATTCAAACCAGGCAAGGATCCAGGGGTGACCCCCCTGTCGCATTTCTTTGACAAAAGTTTTCTTTTTAACCTTCTTACTTGAAGCGAATGCATGGATGTCTGCTTCTTTGAGTTGAGTTTCTGAAATCCCATAGAGCAGGGGTTCCCAACATTTTTGCACATTCGTACCACTTGACTTTTTGAGAAATTTGGCGTACCACCAGACCTAAATATTTTTATAATATTTACTATTCCAAAAGTCTTCAAAGGCTTTTTGAATTAAACTCCTGAGAAAACTTCATATTTAATGGTTAAATATTTATTTATTTCTAACATGCTTATAATAAAGGAGAAATAAAAAGATTAAAATGGTAATAATTTACAGTTTTATTTATTACTCTGGTCTAAAAACATACAAATAAAAAAATAGTACAAACTCAGCAAAAAAATCAATCAGCATATAAAGTAAACTTTTATAGTCTTTAGTGCAAAACTTGTTGTTTGCCTGTGATTGAAATATCAACATTAGGAGTAATGGAACTTATCTTCACTCTAAGTCCTCTTCTATCACACAAGTAACAAATTACATCAAAAATAGTAGCATCATGTTGCTCACATCACTCACTCGTACCACCTGAAATTTTCCCGCGTACCACTAGTGGTACGCGTACCACCGGTTGGGAACCCCTGCCATAGAGCTTATAGAGAATAATTATAGGTTACCTTCCTTCTTCAACACATGAACATATTTGTTCAAGATGGCTTTTTTTTTATAGAATTTGTTTCCACGTAAATTCAAAGTCGAGCTGGGGAGCCCAGTCGGTTAGGCACTCGCCTAGCATGCAAAAAGTCCCAGGTTCGGGTCCAGGCATCGCCAAAATAACTGCCGACCTATAAACGGCCCGTGCAGCCAAAAATGTCCGACGAATAATACCCCGTGTAAGGGAGTGCACGTTAAATATCCTTCAAAGTCCTAACGCTGCGTACGATGTCGCCCTTAACGGTTGCGTTGGGTGCCTATTCAGGTGTCGGCTCGTCACTTGACTGTGGTTCTAAAATACGACGCCCGTCGCCAATAGCCCTCGTGTAGCTCTAGTGCGACGATAATTCAAACCTAACCTAATCAAAGTCGAGCTCATGCTCAGCATACCATTTTGACAAGCTCTGTCACAAGCACAAGGATTATCAAAGTTTGATTTATTTGTATTCTTGACTTTTAAAAGGAAGAACTTCTTTTAAAATAACTGCATAGTATGATAAAGGATTCTGCTCTTCTCCAGTGCCAAAGGCAGTGACTCTATATGAGAAACCGCCATCAGGCTTATTTTGCATACATCCAATTGTGGGGTTTTAAAACACTAATTCCCCCCCCTCCCCTGTGAGAATCAATAAAATCTTGTTTTGCGGAGTTCATTATTTTTGTGGAGGAAAAAAAATTTAGAAACAAAATGGGCAAACAAATACACTATACAAAATTCCATAAAAGTATAATAGAAAGTTACAGAATAAATTATGGTATAAATATTTTTGTTTAAATTTCTGATAATATTCTGTCCCCATTATTTAAAATGGGGGCATGAGTTTGCCATGCAAATCAAGAAGTTTTTAATTTAAATATGATATATTGATTACTAATGACCATCTAATTAACTTTTTTATTAACCTTTAGTGTATTTAATTAAATTAGTTTTAGCGATATTTAAATACTAAGGTTTTGCATCTTAATCAAATTCAATGCTTAGTAGTTGATGAATTTTATTTGCAATTTTTTATTATTACCAATATTACCTCACCTATTTAACTTTTTTTGACCCCCCCCCCCTTGTTAAATTTTTATGGATCCGCCCCTGATGCAAAATATTCTAACTTTCTAGTTGTAGAAATTTAATTCTGGAGTAAGAGGCTTTAAAAATTGGTAACATCACTCCAAATTGGCTTATACTTGCAAATTAAAATTTAAACCTAAGAATTTTTTGCTGGTAATATCACTTTTTGGTTTATGGTAGATAATTTGTTTTCTATCTGCTGTACAACTAAAGGTTAATAAATTGCGTAGGTAATTATGATTTATACTTTGTTGCATTTTGTTCTCCTGGAGATAAGCCTCAACCGCTAGTGTATAATTAGATAGCTTTTGCCTTCAGATGGCTCTTGTGCATGAATTCTTAATAAAACAATAGGAATCACTTTGGTTCAGGCTAATTCTAAGTTGCTAATTCTATATATAGAAATGTTAATGGGACTTCAAACAGATACTAGCCATATTAAATACTAAGTAAGATGGAGCAACATTCACAATTTGTATCCACTTGCATAACAAAGGCAATAAAATCTAAACTAATGAATCATGGACGAGAGGTTAGAACATCTCTATAGTTAGAACACTGGAGCCCTTGTACAAAAGTGTGTGCTTTCAAATCCTCACTCTAGTGTGTATGTTTGTAATCTTTCAGCATGGTCTTCACGCTGTTGGCCTTAGCAATCGACCTTAAAAAATATTTCTGCTACATTTTAATTAACACGAATTTTACCAAACTAGGCTTTTTTAAAGGAAATCTCTAACTCTTGGCTTTAGTATTTTTTTATTTTTTAAATATTGGTACAATAACTTAAAAGTGCGTTCTTTTATGCAGTTCAAGTGAAAATTCCGTAAAAATAAAATTAAAAATATGTACTGCAAGCAATGAAACCTGGGGACATCATTTGTAAATTTTTTTGAGAATGACCCTTGTCCGTATTTGGGGTTCCGGGTATCCGGATTTCAATTGTTCTGGTTTTTAGCTTAATTGCAATGTACCAGGTACCTTCTTCTTGCCAATACAATTATATGAATGAATCTGAATAGATAATGTAACTAAAAAAGCCCCCAACAGGTTGTTGCTTATATTAATTGTTATGTTAAATGCACTTATAATTTATTATGTTATCTAAATCTAAAAGTTTAATTAGCTTTCTTTTTTCTTCCCATCCTCATCTATATATTGTTCTTTAATTATAATGTTTTAAAGTAAATATTAAAGTTTAAAAGGTAAATTTTTTTCCTATGCTAGTTTGAGTTTCTCAAAAAAGGTATAAATAAAAAAAATAAGATATTAAAAAAAGTCTAATCTGGATCTAAACCTACTTTCGTATTCAATCTTTTCTTTTTTTATTTACAATGTTTTTAATGAATTGATAAG
Source organism: Oedothorax gibbosus (assembly GCA_019343175.1). Lineage (NCBI taxonomy): Eukaryota > Metazoa > Arthropoda > Arachnida > Araneae > Linyphiidae > Oedothorax > Oedothorax gibbosus. The sequence continues at coordinate 30,081,726 of CM033272.1, forward strand.
GCGTCTCTGTTTGATAGGAGGATTTCGGTTAATTGAATTTTGTAAAATTCGTTCTAACTGCTTTTCATACAGTTGTAAATATATTTACCACCTTTAAAATTATATGGGTCTAAACATTAGCTCATGAGACCCAAACTTTGAGTGTTAAAAGCACGGTGAGACCGAAATAATTAAAAGTTGTTTATTATTGTAGATTTTTAATAGCATAATCCGTAAATCGCGGACAAGGAAAATAATTCAATTTAAAACACAAATTCTGTCATAATAGCAATTATTTTTAACCCTTATTGCACATTATTTGTGTTAATTAGTAGGTTTAGTGTAATAAAATTTTATTTTAGTGTTGTCTATGCATCGGTTGCCACCGAAAATATAAAATAAACGACTATAATTACGGTTTCAATACAGATCAATAACTTTCTTCCTCTAGGCTTCAGAAATTTTAATTACTGTCTTACATTCCTCAAAAACGAGTATCAGGATTTTCTTATTTTACTGCGAGACGAGAACAATATTCTCTAAAACAAATACCAGTTTAAAATCTCAAATTTGAGATCATGCATCTTAATATTCAACAACTTCAAATAGCCTCACCCACTCGCTGCTGGCGATGGGAGGACTTAGATGGATTACGCACTGTGCGGTTAGCGTAAATCCTCAAATCGTGGGCTCGAGCCCGCGCCCGAGTCAGAGATAATTTTTTCTCAAAAATTGGAACATGCATGTTCTAAAATTGCGAACGATGTATTCGGAGCTGTTATAAACCAAACCGATAATATTCTAAAATATCTCAAGATCACTATTCTCAAAATTGATAACCCACTTTAATAGTGTGCCTTTTTTATGTATTTCGAAGAGTGTTTATATATATATAGTGTGTCATTCTATTTTTATTTATTGATACTTTAAGAACTTCTGAATGTGACGTGGGACAGTTGCGTTATCAGTTCCGTTCTAACGTTTGCTCCCTTCCGCTGCTGTATCGTTGACAAATGTGTCATTGTCGTTTATTTTATGTTTAGAACTTGAATTTCAGTTATTTTATTTGAATTGCAATTCAGGCATGTAACGACATTGCTGCATTTTTCGTGTTGATGTGCTTTGCTCTGAACTTAATTTTTAGATGTGGCCACTAAGCAACAATATATTTCTTAGCAAATTTCAATATTGATTTTTTAAAATAATAATTATAATTTGATTTCATGTCTAGATTCTAGATGGTCCCGATGAGTATTGTCAACTCATCTACTAAAATATGCATTAAAAATGTTTTGCTGATATATATGATGATAATTTTGAAGAATTTAACAAGTAAATTTCAATGGTTTTAACCGGCTTGACTTCTTAAGACCTGTACCTAAAGTAATGCACTTTATTCATTCGCAATTTTTACTTTTATCTTATAACCGAAAGTTTGTGATTTTGAAAAATATAATATTTTTTTTAACGTTTTGTCGTAAAACTTGAAACAAGTTTTACAATTTCAAAAATTTTAAAGTTAATTGTTCGGACTTATTTGCTTTTTGTCCTTTATTTTGTTTTAACGTCAAATATAATGTGCTGCATTTGTTTTGCTGTTGATTAGCGTTTTATTTGAATTCAATAACCTGTAAATCGTGCAAGTTGCTTCGTCGGTCAAGCAAACAGTAAAACATTTTTTGCTTCAAATAAAAATTTTTTTTAAAAAATATTATTCTCTCGCGCGACATTATAGTTTTAACATTAAATTGTACGCAATTAGTTTTTATTTCTATAAAAAATCACATAAAATCATTTAAACCGCAGTAATTTCCAAAGTGTTTGCGCTGGAGTACCCGAACGGTGTCCTCGCGAACAGGTACCTCCCTATCGCAATCACTAGTTAAACAAAAAAAAAAGTTAGAAAGAAGTAGAACATCCTCAAGGTTAGAAAAATCTATATTGACCGACTTTGCCCGAGGGGTAAATAAAAATTCGGATCGAGTAATATATATTTTTTCAACTTGCCGAAACGAGCAAGTGAATGTTTCTAGTTTTCGATAATTTTAAAGAGCTGAGCTAACTTTTTTCACTGTTGATGTTAATATTTGCACTGTTTTAAAACTAAATTATAAGAAATCAATATTTTCGGATTTTTTGGCCCTAAATAGCCTACTTTTCTGTTACTTTAATTCTCGCAGAATTTCTTTAAGTACGGATAGACAGGCAGACAGACAAAAGTATTACTCATAGGCATGTTTGATTTAACATTGTCATTCTAACAAAATCTTTTTTTTTAAATTGGACGGTCAGAACGGCAATAAAAATATACCGTCAAAGGACAGATGGACGAAAAAACGTACAGACAGTCGGATATAAAGTGTAAAAGATAAATATCTGATTTCATGCTCGTTTTACCAACAAAAAAAAAATAACAACCCCAATTCGAATGGGTTAGATCGGAATTTGGAGAGTGGTACAATAGGAAACAAGCAGACAGCCTTCTTTCCATTTTTTTTTTTTTTTTTTTAAACTAGGGGCTGTGCCCCTAGGCTTGCTAGCGAGCAGATTGCTGCGCAAGCTCGCACCCTTGGATTGCTGCGCAATCTCACTGACTCGCAAGCTTTCATTCTTGGATTCTTCCTCTTCCCCCCCCCCCCCCCCCCCCCTTGCTCGCCATCGCTCGCAAACCCCATTAACCATTTAACAACGTGATATTTTTTATCATTTAAAATATCACGTTGTTAAATCTTTTCTTTCAACTTTTTTTTCTTCGCAGGTGGCTTTTTTTTGTTGTATTTAATCTTTCGTATTTTTTGTATTTTTATATCATTGCTGTGTGTATTATTTGAAGAAGCCGTTACTAAGCAGAATATTTTGAACTTTTGTGAAAAAAAGGGAAATTTTGTGATTCCACTTTAGCAGAATTTACCAAAAAAATAATGTTATAAAATGTTTGTTTATTGAATTCTTCCACGTGTAAAGCAACTTTTGTAAAAAGAACAGGTTAAAGAACTGTTCTTTTTAAAAGAACAGAGCAGAGAGCAACTGTTCTTTAAAAAGAACGCAACAAAATCACGCATTTCTGATGGTGTTTATGCAGAAAAGAACTAAGTTTTCGTTTTTGGCTTACTTATTTTAATTTTTAATTAAAAAACTAATTGGAAATTTTAAAAAAAAATCACCGAAGTATAAGGGAGACACATTCCAGAAAAAGAATGGAATTATTGAATGAATATATCATGCTGTTATGGCTGCGAACGTTTTAAAAGCCTATACTTTAACATAGATAGACTAATTTTTATTTTTAATTAAAAAACTAATTGGAAATTTGAAAAAAAGGCATCGAGGCATAAGGGAGACACACCTTCTAGAAAAATTTTGGACTTGTAACATCAATATTTCATCCTGTTATATGGCTGCTAACACTTTAAAAGAGCTTACGTTTTTTTTAATATAGGTAAATTATTGCGAATTGAAAAGAGAGGAACGTGGTAGGCTAAAAATATCTAACTTTTAGACAAGATATAAGCATTACATTATTTAAAATCTATTATAAATAGTTGTACGCTCATACTTTTATTTTTAATGATATTTTACTCGAAAAAGATAATGCCTCAAAAAAAGATAATGTACTTTGGCAATTAATAGCCAATAAACTGTACTCAAAATACGAATGCCAATAACATAAACAATTATACCAAACTGTTTTTTTTTTAAATTTATGATTGTGGTTATAAAACTCACTTTTATAAGCTTTAACTTAAATATCACAGTTTGACCAACGCCTAGCTTCAGGGAACGCGTGTTACTTCATTTGTGTGTCAGACAGTGAAAGTTTCAACTTCTTGATTCAACGGTCAACCCATTGGTTCCTTTGTAGACTCACGTGAACTGAATGTCGTTCAGAAACATTTAGTTGTATTTTTCTCACGTACTGACACTAATGTTGCAATTCCTGTCGTACTTTTTATTGTGACGTAACTTGTTCTGAAACGCTTTATAGATTATTTTCGAAGACTTGTACAACATTTTGTATTGTCATGTAACCATTGCTACTGGTTTTTCTTTCGTTTGACGATCGTCTCACTAAGGGCTACATGCATACTTTTAATAAAGGCCTCTTTGTTTTAAACCGTAGTCAAGGTACGATTCCGACACCCGAGTGCCTTGTTTCGACAACTTACTCAACATCACGACTTTAGTCCACTATAAATTCGCCATCAAGTTTCTCCACTTTGATTATTTTTTTATTACTTTTTTCGTGCGTGTGAGCTTTTAAAGAAAAACCGTGTCGCAGACTTTATTTGATCCAACCCTCCATTCAAAATAGATACATATTTTAAAAACTGTCCTGTCTTATTCAGTGGTGGGTAAACGACTGCAACATATTAAGAATTACTTTCGAGCCATTTATTATGTCTTTTTTTAATCTCATTCTTTTGTATTCTATCTATTTTATGTACTTTCATAGAAAACTTATTCTTTCCCGAAAATAAAGAAAGAAAAGTCGTCACGGGTACAGGGTCCAACATCCGGCTTCTTATAACAAACAAGTTATCTTTACGTAAAGAGTGAAAATCTTGAGATATTAAAAAAGTCCTACTGAAATTAATAAAACCACACCCTGCGCATTCATAACTTTTATATCTTAACTATGTTAAACGAATTTTGTACAGGAATCAGCCATGAAAAAATCCTTTTACTAAATTATAAATGTGACCTGCGACAATGTATGCTAACATTGTTAGACGAATATAATTTTCTTTTATTCTTTTTCTCTCCCTTTAGGACTTCGGCATTACTAAACTAAATAAAATAAGAGGAAATTGATTTATTTAAAGAGTTAAACTCTACTTATATTGTTAAAGATATTATAAGTCGTTATTAGTAACGCACACATGGGTAATTCTTTCGTAAATTTAAATAAATGGCTTTTTTTTGTGGTCTCACTATTGCATTTCATATTTTGATACTAATATTGCGCACTTCAATCTTTTGGAAAAATATTTTTAAACAATGAAAAAGTGCTATTGAGAAACAAACATTCGATTATATTGTATCTAAAGACTAACCACGACCCAATCAAATTTTGATCTTTTTGAGCAATTTTACGACGTGTATATTTTTATTTTTATCAGGTTGTTTATCTGCAAGTATGTAAGCGTGGGAGAGAGGTGCATAAAATGAGATGCGCTCATCGCCTCTTACTTCTTCGCCTTAACGTGCATTCCAGACGTGTAGATGACACTCGTATCACGTCATAGGAAGCGGAAAGCAAATTTTCCATATAGAACTGAGTCATCCTTTCTTCACTGAAATGCCGCTTCTTCGGAATAATAGGATAAAATGTTTATAAACAATTCGCGATAATTCGACATTTGGCATCAATGCACACTTTGCTTTAATTTTTTTTTTTCGGCAATAACTATGTAATAAAAAGCTATCCCTACGCCCGAAATTTGTAATTTGTGGAGTCGTTAGAATGTGGCGTTGGGTTGAGACACAACGCCGAAATTACCTAATTAGTTTGGGATGGTTTTTTTTACTGCATCAGCACTCTTCGGGATGGGGTCGAAAAGTTCAAGGTAAAAATCGATTCTCTTAAAGCAATATGTCGACAATTAAACATATCTGTTGATTCTGTTGATAATCTTAGTTGAGATCATCAACAGAATTGCTCTTAAACTTTGGTATAAATCTTGTATCTTCGGGTCTAATAAATAAACTTTTCTTCTCCAAACACACAAACGTTTTAATATAACAAAAATATATCCACAAAACATAAAATATGGTTGCTTTTCTTATGAATCATTTGTTAGGTAAGCATAAAAAAGTTTTGATAACCAACCTGTATGCTAGTATAGTAATTATAAGTTTAAGCATTTGCCCGTATTATAACAATACCTTCCATATCCGCTTGTTTTAACCAATTTTTTTTCAAAAGCTGATAAAGTAAATCCAGATAAAGCCAGATAAAGTAAATTCTAACCTTGTGTGACACGGGCTAATTGGACAAAAATCAAACTTTTACCATAGGTCCCACATTTATGTAATTTTCTAACAAGTAATTTTTTTTCGTTTTGACTATTAGATATATCTGTCGGGTAACATTGTTGAAATTTACTATTTTCTCTAGAAGTTTTTTTTAAAAAATAAACGTGTCCAAATATTGCCCCGCAAATTGGTTTAATTATTGGACAGTAGTTTTCAATCTGTTCTGCACAGTATTTAGAGTTTAGACTAGCTACAAGGGGTAAATTGTGTGATATGTTGTGTACTATAGTACTGTGTATTTGATAATTATTTAAGTTTCTTTTTTTCCAAGTTCAAACAATGCGTAGAAGGTAAGGTGTTTCTTAATCACACAAACGACTAAGTAAATTTTAGCATATTGCGATGCTATCTGTCTTACCCCATATAGCATGTCCAACAATTTTTCCACTTTTTTAGTAATTACCCCGTAACTAAACATGCATAGCATAATGTTATTATTCATCCTACAATGGTGTTTTAGAGCACAAACCTTCTTCATAAACATATCTACGACTGGGCATTACAAAATTCAAGATCTTGTAAAAAAAATATACACAATTTGGCATCGATTGAACAAAAGTTTAAACCATTTTTTTTTCAAGTGCTTTGTATTATTAAAATATTTTTTGAGAAAAAATACTAATATAATCCTAAATAATTAAACAGATCATTGCTGGATATGTATTTAAGAAATTTTGGTTTGTTAGACGCAATAAATTATGATACATTATGGTTGTTGGGCCCTGTCCAACAATTACCCCGATTTTCCATGTCCAATAATTACCCCGGGTCACCCTATCTTAAGAACTTTTAAAGAGGGTATTTTTTCTTAATTGGAGAAACAGGCAGTGTGGAACTGTGGAAAATGATGGTTACCGATACAAATTCATTCACCTCCATGGTGAATGGAGAACTATTTATAGACAAAAGATTCAATTATTTCCAATAACGGTTTGCAAAAGAATTGGGATTGTGAACTCAATAACTGAATTGCTTCAAAGCTAAATAAAGTAACAAGTAACCCATAATTAGAGTTACACGTTGCACTACTTGGCCGAGAAGTGTTTTAATCAGTAAAATAATAAATTTAGAGGAATGTAATAATTTGTAAAAAGAAAATTGATTGGCTTTATAGGTAAACTAATGCTATTTTCTTTCTACCTACTGATATGTTTGGAGTGAAAGTAATATAGCTTCCGTTATGTAGGTTTGATCATTCGGTGTCTATTTGTAATATGTAAGCCAAATGAGACATTTCCAAACCCTTGTTTAAAGTATTGCGGAAGTGTTGTCTGGAGTAACTATTGGAACCGTAAAGAGTTGAAACTATTTTCTTTCAAGAAAATTTTAAACTGTTGAAAGAAAAAGTACTTTTTTTTTATTTCTTATGAAACAAAAAAACCTATTTATTATTCAATTAAATAATTGCGACTATTCCCCTATTCCCATGTGATAAGTAATAGAAATCGTAATTTTCTTAAATGCTTTTTATAATATTCGTGCGAATGGGGAGGTGTTGGTACAGGCTGCGGAGGGAGCCAAAAAAAGTTCCACCTCTCATAGAATTAACCTAACGGACGACCTATTGAGAGGCGGATCTAGAAAAATTTAACTGAAGGGGTTAAAGTAAGTACCTACAATATCTAATTAGTAATTTTAATTAATATTTTTTTCAAGAAAAAAAACAACGAAAATATAATGATTTTTGAAAATTTAATGGTTTCATAGTCGAAAAGTTAAGAACTTCAACAAATCTGGTCAGGCTATCTTTAAATCCATGGTCGGCTGATCCCTTATTGACGACCCTCTGGATCTATGTCTGATCCTCATTAGTATGTGCACATGTATGCTTGAAAAAAAGCACTGACTGATTGTGCTGAACAAAATTAATAATCCTATATACAAAGAAATAACATTGTGTATATTGATTGGACTTGTGCACGTTAAATTTGTCGTATGGTTCAAAGTTCTGTATGAAAGTCCCGTTTATGTCTCTATAAGGTTGCGTTGGGGGACAGCCAATGTCACTTCACTGTGATTCAAAATCACAGGACAAAAGCCCACCCTCTGACAGAGCTCTAGACGTGAAATTATCTTCATTTACCTTTGATTACCTTTTAACCTCTTTTGTTTCGATAAGGTAGGTAGAGCTATTGTATAGAATAACATCTAATGCCATCCATCGATTCCACTCCGGTGCGCTCTTCGAATAAGGTTCTGTTTGTCATAAAACGCTGCTATGATTTTCAATAATAAATCAGATCAACTTCGCGGTGCGTGTAAATGTTCGACGGAAATCATTACTAGATCTATCAATGAAGTGTTATCGCAACCGCCATCCTGTGACCTGTTTCCAGGCTCGTTTTGTCAGTCCGTTTTGTGGTCTGACTTGTTTCGGATTGCACGAAAAAATTCGAGTGAAAGTTTCCTTTCCTCTTCATTAATGGCGAGCCAGCGATTATTGACCTTTTTCGTACATAACCTCAACCCAACTCGTCTGTTGGCCAGAGTTTACATTATTGCACTCACGTGAACTCTTAGAGAGCGGCGCGATATAGAATGAAAACATTTATAAAATCGCTTTATTCAACTTTTTTTTTTCTCTTCCTTTAGTTACTATTCCTTCCTAATAAATCGTGCGTCTTAGACGGTTTTAAATAACGATATACCAGGAACACCACCGAATTTTCAACACTTGAAAACATAAGTCGTTGTCTAGCCGAGTTCCTTAATATTTCTTATTCTATTTGGAATGCAAAGGATACGCTTTTTGTATAAGTGCTTATTTGGTAACATTATCGCTACTATATGTTTCTCCGAATGACTTTTAACCGCATCTATTTACGGCCGCGGTAACAACTCCAAAAGTATATTCGAATATTTTTCTGAAGAATTCTTTTCTTAAAATAGCAGTCTTGATATAAACGTTAGTCGTTACCTTTTAAAAATCAATGGTTAAAAAAATTATTTAATAAGCATTAAAAACATCATTAAAAAAATCTCAGTTTTCAAACTACGTCCTTCCATTTCTGTTATCCTTGTTGGAAAAACGCAGTCACGGTGTATTTCTTCAATAACTAGCTTTCATCGTACTTTTTTGAAGGTTTATTTTCCTAGATATGGCTGTATATAGGTATTTGCTATAAATTTGACACAATTTAAGTTAATAGTTAAAATTGTAGTTAATCGGCATTTAAAACACCATAGAAAATCTCAGTCTTCAAACTATGTCATAGCTTTTTCTGCTATCTTGTGGGGAAAACGAAGTTATAGTGTATTTTTTTAATAACTATAGCTTTCATCGCATTTTAGGTTAAAATCATCTGTAACACAAATTTAAAATCAAATTTCCCATAGCTTGCTTGTAGCAGCTCTGTTGATAATTCTAAACAAGGTCTGCACTGAAAAAAAAATTCTAGTCCAACTACCAGAATCTGGTATATTTAACCGTATTTTCTGGCTCATATGGAACACCAAAAAATGTGGTTTATCTACCAGCATCTGTTTGGTAAATTACTAGAAAAATATGGTTTCATTACCATGATGTTTGGTAGCGCATTTGGTTTTATTACTTTATGTAGTGGTTTTACTACCATATGTAGTGGTTTTATTACCATATATAGTGGCTTTATTACCGTATGTAGTTGTTACATTGCCGTATATAGTGGTTTTATTACCGTATACAATAGTATTATTGCCGTGTACAAAGTTAATATTACAAAATAAGATTAGGTAAACCACATGCGTAATCACCGTATTTCTATTATAAATTTCATTTCGCAAGAAATGTACCGGATCCATCGGGAAATGTCGCGCGGAGCTTCATACTACTTTCAATAAAATGCAAAATATACTACTAGTATAATTAGTTTAGTTTGCTTATATGACTTCTTTCGAGTTGCCACAAACGACTACAACACAGCACCGACATGTTTGATGAGTGATATTTACCATACGCATATTGGTAGTCAAAATTTCAGCTAATACCGTGGTATTTGGTAGGCATCATTGCGCTCAACATGATCCGATCACCAAGCATATGGTAAAAGACCGATGCTTTCTGGAAATTAATTTGGTTTGTTAACCATGCTTCTCGTATAAAAACAAAGCGTACGGTAGGAAAACCATTTGTGTTGGTAAACTTACTTTTCATAGTTGTAATCTTACCAAACGTACGGGTAAAAAGAGCTATAGTTTTAGATACCAGAAATTCTAGTAATCCGATACCAAAACGAATAGTAAGGTTACTAATCGAATGGTTTAAGTACCTGGTATTCTGGTTTTATTACTAGAAATACCATTACCATACAATTATGGTTTTTTTTTGCAAGAATTTTTTTTCAGTGTGAGGTTGCAAATATCGGCCAAATTTACGAATAATAATTCAAACACTGGATTACACTTCTATAACTTTTTGTTTTTATACGGGTGTGATTCCAAAACTCACATTCTCTCAAGTAGTATAACTAAGATATTGGTCCTCTCCGTTCATTGGCGACTATTGACGATTGTTAATTCAATTGGATGAAGTCGCCAATGAACGGGGTGGACCTTATATCTTAGTTATACTTTGGAGAATGATAATTTTGCAACAACTCTTCATTTGTGCGTTGTAAATGAAACATAGTGTGAAACACAAAATATGTTGCAAGCTTAACCACAAAGAACACTGAAAATTTTCCAAAAGTATGTCGAGAGTAATGAAATACGCCAATTGCATTAGATGTGTTATACGTTTATGTAAGATTTTAAGCTGGGGGAGGTACAGTAGAATATAATCCAATTATCCGAAACAATTGGTACCTAACCACATTCGGATAATCAGGAATTCGGGTGATTGGAGTTAATCGGAAGAAAGGGTTATTCAATACAAGCATCAATTACTCAAAGTATGTGAGATCATGTAGTTCCAGTATTGTCATATTCAACCTAACCAAAGTGTAAGGTGTTACTTTCAGTTTGAGTTATAGCGTTTTGTAATATTTTTTTTTTAATTCAATTTATGTTAGAATCTTGGTTTCACAAAAGTTTATATGCGACAGACATATAAACTTTTATACTCGGTCATTTGTTAGTGTTGGACGTAATGCCTAGAAATTTTTTTGGTCGGTCCAAAAAAATTGCTAGGCATGCCATCCTACAAAGACAAACAGTACAGTAACATATGGCCGGGTGGAATTTTTTTTTAAAATTCAAATAATCAGCAATCTTCGGATAGTTGGAGTTCGGATAACTATAGTTCAATTGAACACGGTAAATTTTATCCCATTATCTATATTTCGCTCGCGCGTTTCAACTTAGGGTCGTTGGTATTAACGGCTGTGTTATTATACAATAAACTATAGGAATACCTCCGATAAGAACTTTAAAATCTCCTCAACCTCGCATTCATGGCACTCCGAGTCGGGTCGAAAGTATCGGAAAACAAACGGGCAGAAAAGGGAAGATATTAAAAATTGTAGTAGAAATAATTATTTAATATTTTAATAGGATTTGTTATTATTCCCTTTTCTTTCCGTTTTTTCGACCCGACTCCGAGCGCTATGTGAATGCGCGGTCACTTCACTATACATTAGTAGTATTTATTTTTTCGAAGCATGGAAAATAAAATATTTGTTTCCTTCTCATGATGGGCGATTTAAATAAAATTATTAGCTAAGAAAATGAACTAGTGTAAATGTGGTTAATTAGCTTTTTATTCATTATTTTCTTACAGGGTATTAATTATAGTTTTTAATATTTGAAGTTTTATGTACTGCACTGATTATAACATAATGTGATGGGGAGGGACTTAGGTTAGGTTTAGGTTGAAAAACAAGCTAATGTGTTGTTATAACATATTGTGACTAATGTTTAGTATTGTGATTACTGATTAGTCACAATACTGACATATTGTGACTAATGTGATGGAGAGGGACTTTGGTTAGGTTTAGGTTGGAAAACAAACAAATGTGTTGTTAATATTACTACATGGTTTATTATCCCCTGATGGCTGATTATTACTTAATTGTTAGTTGCTAATAAATAACTGTCATTGTCTTTTATCTATCCGTATTTCTTACATTGCTAACTATAATAAAAAATAAAATTGCTTAGCATCAGTTTCGGATTTAAAAGTAGGCTGCCTATACGCTAACATTCATCTGCAGTCCCCTTTATGGTTCATATTTTATTATGTTTTATACAATAAAGTAATTGAGTTCTTTAGTGTTTTCAGGGATTCCTCTAATTCTTGTAAAGCCTATTACCAAACACAGTTTGCAACATTTAATTAATAATTTTCCCTGGATAATTTATTAAAGCATTAGCATACATAGGAAAAGGATAGTCTAGAATATCTCCTCTACATATTAGATCTACTATCTAATATGTAGAGGAGAGAAGGGTATTATGGAAATAGTCAGGGTATATCGAATACTGAAGTTTCAGCCCTCTCTCGTGCTGCCATTACTTGGAAATGCCATGAAAGACCTAAGGAATCCCCAATGATGCAGTGAACAAAGAGTTAACTTCTTGTTGCTGTCGTTATAGTTGCTGTAAAACAAAGTGTGTTTTCGTATTTTTCAGAAAGTGTTCAAAAATCTTAAGCTACCAATAATCATGAGACTTTAATTTTGTGGTTGGGAATAATGTATACTAAAAGAATATAAGTTTGTTATGCTGTAGTTGTTTTTTAGCCATCAAGGTTTTTTTTCCGTCAGTAAAGTGGCTCATAAACCAAAATAGCGTGTTAGGTAATATGGTATACATATAATCGGAAATTGCCTTCATGTCATCAACTAAAGAACAGGTAAACAAAGATGCTGATTTTGTGAAAATTTTCCGAAGATCAATGAAATTTGGATTTAACGCATTAGCTGTTCTTTATAGGCTCATTTTTGCTATACTGGAGCAGAGAATAAAAAATATGTTTGTGATTTTGTGAAATGGACTTAAAAACAAAACTATTTGAGCATTAAATTTTAAATATTGTATTTTAGTTAAAATTAACTATGTCCTGTGAAGTATAATTAAATTTTCAATAATTGTAAACAACTATTCCATATTACCTGACTATCCCATATTACCCTCCACCTGTAACTTTTTTTAGAGTACATTTTTTCATAAAAAAATACTGTATTGTTTCACCATTGGCACTTCATAACCATTAGTTATAGTATGTACTGAAAATGATTGTGTGGATTTTTATTTAAAACCAAAAGGGTTATTCTTAAAAAATATATAATTGGTATACCATAATACCCTCCTCTCCACTACTGTTTTTATAAAAATATTTTTAACCTTTAATGTTATTATAACAAGAACATTTTATTTTTCAGGTATAATGCTGGATATATTTACACCTACATTGGCGAAGTGTGTGTCTCTGTGAATCCGTACAGAACAATGAATATCTATGGACAGGATTATGTAAATAATTACCAAGGACGAGAGATCTTTGAAAGGCCTCCACATATTTTTGCCATAGCAGATGCTGCTTATAAGTCCATGAAGCGGAATGCAGTGGACACATGTATAGTTATATCAGGTAAAATATTCCTATCCAGCAACATAAACGTTGCTTTAGGGATCCTACTCAGGTGACGGCTCGTCACTTGACTGTGGTTCTAAATTATGACGCCTATTGCCAATAGTCCTTGTGTAGCTCTAGTGTGACTATGATTTAACCTAATCCTATCCAGAAACAGTTTTAACAATTCTTGTGTGATGTGCAAGTTGGACTTAAGTTTTATGTATATCATTAGGAAAAATTTATGATCATTTCCTTACAATGTAATTCATTGATGGAAACAAACACATAACAAGATTTCTTTATATAATCTTTGATTATATTTTCATGACAAATATATTTAATTCAATTCCCATGGGATAATAATAGAAGATTTGGATTGACTTTGAAACATATTTGAAAAATTGATATTCACACATGTGTTGGATTAGACATCTTCTCCCCTCCCCTCACTTATAAAGCTGTATACAAAATATTATAAGCCACAAAGGGCAAAACATTATAAGTCATATATTTTGTAATTGTCAAAATAAGAATATCTACATTACATTACATATCCTGTGGTTTGATGAACACTACAAATAGGTAAACTATATTTCAGTTGTTTCGAAGAAAACAAACTAAGGTTTTCCATATTGTATGACTCTATATTGAACTACTATGCATATGAATTCCTAAGTAGCACCTTTGAATTGGCTACAATAGTTACTTAGTTGTAGATGTAAACCTGACCTAATAGAATTTTTCTATGCAATTAGTTATATTTTGCCAAATTTATAGTTCTCACCCTACCTAGGATATTTGCTGTATTAACTAAGTCTGACTTATTAAGGTTAACAAGAAGTTCATAAAGAACTAAAATAGCCTACTTTCCTGTTACTTAAATACTTACTGAAGTTCTAATCGGGAAAAAAACTAGGTTCCTAAAGTAAATATCATCAACAGCCGTTTCTACACTAGATTTATACACATTAGAAAAAAAATCGAAACACAGCACCCAGCTATAATTTAAACTTCTAAAAGCCAAAATCAACTATTTTCCTTAATATTCGTTCGCAAATTAATTAAATATTATTTATCATCTGCTCGTGATTTATTTGTAGTTCGAAGAATAAATATTTATTAATAACAAAAGTAATTAAACTACTCCGAACTGCATTAAAAAACAAGAAATGTAAATTAAAACTAAGCATAATTGCATGCAAAAGTATGCCTTGCCGCTTTCTTGGTAGATAATTAATGAATAATCAAAGAATCAAATTGTTCTACATTTTATGACGTCATTCCAAACTGATTCATGAAAATATTATTTTGCTTCAAATATGTTTAAATAAAGTTTCTCATGCCATTGTTGATTTGGCAACAGTGATTTAAATGACTCAAAATTGAATTTCAATGCTAATTCAATGGGAAATTCGCCGACAGATAGTAGATTTATGTCCGTCCGGACGTACAGACAGACGGACAAAAAGTATGAAAGTTGGGTATCTGAGGTCATAGCTTTCTAACAAAAAAAGAATTTTTAAGATCCGATGATTAGAACCGATTTTGGAAGGGGGGTACAGACAGACAGACAAACGGACAGACAAACGGACAGACAGGCGGACAGACAGACGGACAGACATACGAACAGACAGACAGATGGACATCAACCGCATTTCAATACCTACAGTGATTTAAATGACTCAAAATTGAATTTCAATGCTAATTCAATGGGAAATTCGCCGACAGATAGTAGATTTATGTCCGTCCGGACGTACAGACAGACGGACAAAAAGTATGAAAGTTGGGTATCTGAGGTCATAGCTTTCTAACAAAAAAAGAATTTTTAAGATCCGATGATTAGAACCGATTTTGGAAGGGGGGTACGGACAGACGGACATCGACCGCATGTCAATACCTACTTTTTCATTTTTTTAATTCTTTCGAATTAAAAAAAGAAAAGTAGGCTAAAAATTTAGTTTGGTTATTCTTATCCATTTTCAGGTGAAAGTGGTGCTGGGAAGACTGAAGCTTCCAAAATAATTATGAGATACTTAGCTGCCATTACAAATACCAGCGGACAAAAAGAAATAGAAAGGTTTGTTTACCTATCATTTATCTAATACTAGCAGTGACCTAAAATCTAATATTATATTGCATCCTACATGTATAACTTGTATATGTTTGTTAAATGCAAACGTTGACTTAATAATGTAATTTATATCATGGTGCAACTACCTGACGTAAAGTTTTGAGGTGTCACCTTAAATATATTTAATTTTAACATAAAATAATAAATCCTTTCTCTTAGTTTTATAGTACAGTTTTAACTAGTTTTCTCAATATATTAAATGTGTTAGTAATTTAATATTTCATTACAATTTGCAGTATTATATAATCATGTATACTTTTCAGGGTAAAAAATATACTTCTACAGTCCAATTGCGTGTTGGAAGCTTTTGGCAATGCCAAAACCAATCGAAATGACAATTCTAGTCGCTTTGGAAAATACATGGACATTAATTTTGATTTTAAAGGAGATCCATTTGGTGGACATATAAGCAACTATCTATTAGAAAAGGTAATTTCCATTTTACTTACTTTCCATTCTTGTGTGTGTTTTTGAAGTAATTTGTTCATAATTATTGTTTGTATTTAATGTGTTTGTGTAATCATTACCTATATTTTGTTAATGTTTATTAAAATAAACATTAACATGACAAGTATTAAAGGTTTTAAAAAAATTATGTTCCCAAGTAATTTTTTAAGAATATATAATTAAAAATTAAGTTAACTCTTTGATTTGTAAAGATTTTAATCAAGATAACCTATAATGCCCTTTCCAGTTATTTGTATGCATATATTCCTGGTACTAAAAGAGTTAAATAATAAGTTGTTTATCATTTTTAAATCTTCCAGTCTCGTGTGGTTGCACAGCAGAAAGGAGAAAGAAATTTTCATGCTTTTTACCAATTTCTGTTTGGAACACCCGAGGCTTTGTTATCCAAGTATGGAGTAAAAAGGGACGCCTCTCAGTATCATTATACCCGACAAGGTGGGAGCCCCAAAGTAAGAAAAAAGCGTTAATTAATTAATTTTATATTCATTAACTCATTTTCACTCTATTTTAAACTTGTTTGTATGGGAAAACTAGGGGTGTGTACAGAGCCAGATTTAAAGATATGCCGCCTGTAGGTTACGATCAATTTGCCGCCCCTGACACAGTATTCTCCCAGGGATGCAGAATATGTCCGATCCTAGATCGGGGGAAATTTTGTGGAAAATATTCAATTGCTTTCGATTTTAACAATGCATTACAAAATTCCCTTACCAGCCGTTCGTTTTCTGTTTAAAAACCTACCGTTAATTTACTTTTTTGTTCTAACAAACCAAAATAGCGTACCGCTTTTGTCTCCTAAATTCAGCATGTCATTGGGCGTTGATCGCATCCGTACTCCATCCCCCCTTTATGTCAAATAGCGTAGCCATCGCCAGCTACTGTACAGATGGTCGAAACCAGGGTTCGATTTAAGTGGTATCGCATCGCAATTTGCGATACAAATTTACCGAAACAGCGATAAAAATAATCAACCGATTCGCTACAACTGCAATGCACTTTTTTTTAAAAACGATTTTTACTTTTTCTTCGCACCGTACCATTTTTACGGTGCCCGTAATTAGGTGAAACTAAACTTAAATTTCAATAAACTACAGGTTAAAATAACAGATTTTAATAATGAAGTTAAAAATTTCAATCAAAGTGGGAAGAAGAATTAAGATTAGATTACACTAAAGATGTCTTCGAATCTCGGCCAGCCAGTGCAATCTCCAATAGAAGACGAGTCCAATAATGCTTTCCTGATTTGCTTATTTAGCTGCCTAGTAATTTTCACGAAATCTACCGGTGACGTCACACTGCATCAGAATGATTGACAGTTCTCTGGCTCTGCGTGATTGGAAGAGTATCTCGTTACTTTTGTAGCTCCAGTTCAGGCCAAGTCGGACGACCAGGATATTTTTTCTGATCAAGTGTCCTACTCGCGGCGTCCTTGAGTAGTGATCACAAGAACAGCATGAATGTTAAAATACTTTTTGTTTTACATTTGAACCTTTTTTTCTACTTCGGCATACAATGGGGTTTCTGATTTTAGATAATTTATAGTTTTTTCTTCTTTTTTATATCAGTGTATACACGCTTTATATATTTAGGTTTTATGTTGCTAGTAAATTTCTAGTCCTTGAATTTTTCTGGGAAAAGTGCTTGAATTTTTTTCCTAACAAGTAAGACCAAAAGTTGAGGATTTCAATTCCAAAAAGGCAGTCAAGATTATTATTTTTTTTTGCGAAACCTGGTGCTTAAATTTCCAGCCTTCCAAACAGCCAAAACTTGAAAGTAATACACCAAATGAATGAACAGCAAAACATATTCATATATAAATCTGATGAATATGACCCCCTCCCCAAACACCATAAATAAAAGAAAATGTATTTGTTTTAAAGTATTTAAAAAGATATTAAAAGTACATTTAGTAGTATAATATTATATAATTATTTAAAATTTTATCTTGTGAGATAATTGTTAAAATTTAAATTTTATCGGTCACGCTTAGTTCAGCTTTTTTGGTTTTTCAAACCAAGCATATGGTTTGGATTTCAGCTTTTTTGTTCAACTAGCACTAACATCCCTGTATATCGTAAAATTTTCTATGCCTAAGGTAATACAGAATTTATGTTAAGTTAACATATAGTAAAATTTTGGGGGAAATTTTCAAACAGATTGGGGGAAATGTTGGGAGTAAAAACATATTCTGCACCCCTGTATTCTCCCACTTCAGGAAAAGATATAGCTGGTTAGTTGCAAAATAGGGTGGTATGTGCTGTTTAAAATTATCACAATGAATATAAAGGAGGGAAAATAAGTTTATTTTAAATACAATATAATTAGAAAATATAGAAATAGAAAATCAGATACTTTAATTTTCTTAAAACTGACGTAAAATTTGCCGCTCTAGGCTACAGCCTACTTAGCCTATTTAGAAATCCGGCCCTGGGTGTGTAACACTACATAAATTTCAATTACCGCTCAATAAATCAATACACACATTTAAAGGTAATTGTGTATCTCATAAGGTAATTCCAAGAACTTTAAAAACTAGTTCTAGCAGCTACCAATTGTGAATTTTTTCAAAAACTTTATTATTATGACAGGTACTGGAAACATGTGTACCAAATTTCAAGTATGTATCTCTTTTTGCTCTTCAGCAATACCTTTAAAACCAAAATAGTTCTATGGCAGCTACCTCTTGCACATGCACAATTTTCTTGAAAACCTTATGACGTCCCACAGGTACTAGGGACTCGGGCCAAATTTGAATCCTGTAGCTCTTTAGAGGTTTCAGACAGACGGACCAATGTTTGTAAACCTTTTTTTTTATAATCAGCATACTCGAAGACATGTAGCAAACACAAAATCTCCCTTTTGGATTTTCTACCCAATTGTAATACTTTCATTACTTATATTTCATATTATGTAATTGAAAGTAAAAATAGTTGAGTATGAGTATATATATAATATATAGATATATATTTGTAGGTTGACTCAATTAATGATAAAACTGACCACAAAGCTGTTTGCAGTGCATTGAAAGTTTTAGGATTTCAACAACAACAGTCGGAAACTCTGTGGAAGATACTTGCCGCCATTTTACAATTGGTAGGTATTTCTCTAATTTTTTTTAATGTATATAATGATATTTGTGGAAACAAATATATTGATTATTTTTATTGATATTATTTATATATGATATTTTTTATTGATATTTTTTATTAAAAAAATTCCTTAAGATAACTTAATTTCCCGCTGATTTTGTTATGAAGTCAATTGCAATTATGTTCATATTTTTTTTATTGAACTAAAAGTCAAATGGGGCTTAATCACTGTTTCTAATCAATTTTAATAAATTTATAATAATCATAATACATAAAATAGCAAACTTAACATAGCTGTATTAAAACAATATTTCTTTAAATGAAGTCTATTGGATCTGTATTAAGAAAAAGGTTAAATTTTATCGTTTGAGGATTGTTGTGAATTTAAAAAAAAAATTAAAGTTATTTTCTCTCCTACCATTTTCTAATATAAAAGATAATATTACTAATTTTAATGATTGCCTCTTTTACAATCTCCTTTCTCAAAGAAGCCTTTTTATGCATAGAAAAACAAAGAGTCTTTAAAATCAGATAAAGAACATGAAGTTGAAGTCAGTGTTAAGAAAAATGATATGCACAAATACTCTGTTGCTCTGTACTTGTAGGATTTTAATCACCATTTCAAATTCGCTTTTGCCTCTATAGTATTTTTAGTTGAAACTTTGAGCATCGGAGATCTTGAATTTTATGAGGCCTAATATATTAAAATCTCTAATTGCTCAGTTATTTCATCAACTCCCCCTATTCTCCTTCTAGGAATCTTGGGTTGAACCTGGTATTATTGGTTTTTTTTTTTTAATTCTTGAGTGATTCAGAATATGCTGATCAAACTGCCTTTGCAAAGCATTTTAATGTGCACAAAATTAATTATTTACAAAAATTGTATTGGTACAAATGCTACTGCCTTTCACTGGCAAATTACAATATCTACAATACTGAATTGGACCATTGTGGTATGAACCCAATTACCACAACCTATTAAAAAATTATGCTAAGGCATTGATCATTTCAGGATGAAAATGGTCTTATTTATGATTGTCGATACTGCAGGTTACTTACTCCTCCATAACTTATGTTTTTACTGGTGCTTTTCAGGGTAACCTAGAATTCATTAATGAAAATGACTGCACCTCGATCAAGAATCAGGATTCCTTAGTACTAGTGTCCCAGTGCCTGGGGGTACCTAAAGAAAGTTTAGAAAAGTCCTTGTGCCAACGAGTCATAGCGGCCAGGGGAGAGGTTATGGAGAAAGTTCACACAGTGTCTGAAGCTGTGTATGGGAGAGATGCTTTTGCCAAAGTAATGCTTAATTTAAATATGCTATGCTATGTAAAATCAAAGTACTTTACTGTAGTAAGAACCTAGATTAGATATTATCCAATTGTTTTTTTTTTTATCAAAGTGCTTTACTATAGTAAAAACCTAGATTAGATATTATACAATTGTTTTTTTTTTTATCAAAGTGCTTTACTATAGTAAAAACCTAGATTAGATATTATACAATTGGTTTTTTTTATCAAAGTGCTTTACTATAGTAAAAACCTAGATTAGATATTATCCAATTGTTTTTTTTTATCAAAGTGCTTTACTATAGTAAAAACCTAGATTAGATATTATCCAATTGTTTTTTTTATCAAAGTACTTTACTATAGTAAAAACCTAGATTAGATATTATCCAATTGTTTTTTTTTTATCAAAGTTCTTTACTATAGTAAAACCTAGATTAGATATTATCCAATTGTTTTTTTTTATCAAAGTGCTTTACTATAGTAAAAACCTAGATTAGATATTATCCAATTGTTTTATTTTTATCAAAGTGCTTTACTATAGTAAAAACCTAGATTAGATATTATCCAATTGTTTTTTTTTTTTATCAAAGTGCTTTACTATAGTAAAAACCTAGATTAGATATTATCCAATTGTTTTTTTTTTATCAAAGTGCTTTACTATAGTAAAACCTAGATTAGATATTATCCAATTGTTTTTTTTATCAAAGTTCTTTACTATAGTAAAAACCTAGATTAGATATTATCCAATTGTTTTTTTATCAAAGTGCTTTACTATAGTAAAAACCTAGATTAGATATTATCCAATTGTTTTTTTTTATCAAAGTGCTTTACTATAGTAAAAACCTAGATTAGATATTATCCTATTGTTTTTTTTTTATCAAAGTACTTTACTATAGTAAAAACCTAGATTAGATATTATACAATTGGTTTTTTTTATCAAAGTGCTTTACTATAGTAAAAACCTAGATTAGATATTATACAATTGTTTTTTTTTATCAAAGTGCTTTACTATAGTAAAAACCTAGATTAGATATTATCCAATTGTTTTTTTTATCAAAGTGCTTTACTATAGTAAAAACCTAGATTAGATATTATCCTATTGTTTTTTTTTTATCAAAGTACTTTACTATAGTAAAAACCTAGATTAGATATTATCCAAATAGTTTATCTTGTGTAATGTGTTTTTCATTAAAAAGTAAATGAAATTTAATGTTTTCAAATCTTTAATATTTTCAAAGTTTTATTGCAACATGTTCACAGTTATTGTTTGAATTATTCAAACTTTTTAAAAAGATCAATTGTCCAATCCTGAAATTAAATTTTTTTAAATCAAATTGCTTTTTTTAAAATACAGTCTTAGAATGTTTTCCCCTGTTGAATTAGGTCTTAGGAATTTTATCAAAATTGTGTACAAGTTCAAACTTTTTTTTAATTTAAGTTTTTCTTTTATTAAAAACTTTAATTTATTATTGAAATTTATTAATTTTAATAATTTCTTTTCAGGCAATTTATGAAAGGTTATTTTCTTTTATTGTCAATCGTATAAATGATGCGATTGCAGTTGGTACAAATGGTCACAGTTTGAAGAAGAACACTGTAATGGGAGTTTTAGACATTTATGGCTTTGAGATCTTTGAAAACAACAGGTAAAATATAATTAGATACAAATAAACATTGTTTCTTTAAATTAAATTCCCATAGTAATTTAGTATTCCGTACAATTCTCCAAATTTTGATTTCCATAATCTGTTATCCAGTATAATAGCTTTTTCCAATTTTTTTTTGGTTTAAACTTTAAAATTCGGAATGTTCGATTTTCTTTTCCTCTTGAGATATAGTACTTGTCAGAATTTATGCAGATTGCAGAAATGGTTTTAAAAAGACCTCCTTGAGAAACTAGCATATCATGCTTTATAGATATATGCATGATAAATGTGTTTAGTGTTTTTTTATTAAAAACATTTTGTAACACTTGAGTTTAATTGTTAAAGCTATAAACATTTGATTTTTAACATTTTCCTGTGTAACCATTTTTTTTAATAACCTCTTTTCCTTAACCCTCGGAATACAATTTAATTAAAGTGTAATCTTGTTTTCTCTGCCGAAGATAAAAATTGAAAAATTTAACTGAAAATTTAATTTCTCTAACTATATTTAAATTTTATTTCTATATGAGATTACTTTAAATGACCTGTTAAAATATATATTTTTTAAAAATTAGTAAAATTATCAATTTTTAAAAATTACCAGTGTCGCTGGAAAACCTGGCAGTCAGGTGATGGGTTTATACCATGGTTCCTCCATGGTTTATACGCCTGTATACCTCAGAGGGTTAAAAGAGTGGTTAACCACTCCTTAAAAGTTTTGCCCTAACAATGAATAAAAACTAAATAAAAAATATTTTTAATGGCTTTTCCACTTTTGGTGCTAATTTCAAAAATACATAATTCCTTACAGTTTTGAGCAGTTTTGCATCAATTATTGCAATGAAAAACTACAGCAGTTGTTCATTGAACTCGTTCTGAAACAAGAGCAGGAGGAGTATAGACGAGAAGGGATCACATGGCAGAACATTGACTACTTCAACAATGCCATCATCTGCTCTTTGATTGATGAACAGCATAAAGGAGTATTTGCAATAGCTGATGAGGCCTGTCTCTCTGTTGGAAAAATAACAGATGAGGTAAATAAAACATTGAAATGCATGCTTACATAACTTAATAAAAAAAATTACAGTAATTTTTTCTAAAATTAGGAATTTGTTTTAACCATCTACCTTTAAATTAGCCTATTTATTTCTACCAGTCAAAATAGAATAATATTGTACAAAACATTATGTAATTATAAAATTTATAATTTTTTTCGGAATAATTAAACACAAATGCAATTATAACATCAACTATATATAATTATTCGATATAATCTTTTTATTTAACTTGTGATGGTTTCAATTAACAAGTAAACTACAACTCATGAATTGCCAGGGTACTACTTTATTTTTATTTATATTGGTTAGAGGTGTTCTTAGATCTTTTTTTTTATTTTAACATATCATTTTTGTATTACATTTTATGTTTGATAAATGCGTTTGTGATCTTTGTAGATGCTACTTGAAGCTATGGACAATAAACTTGCAAGTCATAAACACTATACTAGTCGTAAAGTGAGTGTTTAATTACAGTGGTCTATTAATTACAGTATATCTATTTAAATAAATTCATGTGATAAATACTAATCTATAGTACTTCAAACTCAGATAACCTTAAGAAGTTTTACCTAAATGATATTTTTGTAATTACGGTAAATTAATTTAAAGTTGAAGGGCTTAAAAGAGTACATTTATTAATCATTTTTTAAAGATTTTTTTTTTAGAATGTTATGTAAAAACAGTTAGAAAATCACATTTTATATTCAAAAGAGTCAAAATTAGTATTAATTCTTGTCACTTTTCAAATGACAGTGTTGCGAATTGTATCGATGGAGTCATATATAAAGTTCATTATTAATCTTTCCCTAATTTCTATAAGATGTTTTGCTTAAACTTAATAATAAATAATTTAGAATCCCCAATTATATTAATTACTACCAACTATTTTATTTTACAAATAAACCAATGTTTGACAATGTATATTCTATTTTTTTTTTACATGTGTCATTTGTAGATAGTTCCAACAGATAAAACTTTGGAACACGCTCGGGATTTTAGAATCCGCCATTATGCCGGTGATGTAACTTATGCCATTACTGGTTTTATGGAAAAGAACATGGATGCATTGTATCAAGATTTCAAAAGACTTATGTATTGTAGGTAAGTATGAAGTTTTTTAGAATTACTAAACGGTATATGGACATCAAGGTAAGCATTTCTTAAAGTAACAGCATATTAATAAAATAAATTATTGTATATTATTTACTTTCTATTAAAAGTAAATACAATTTTCTTAGTTAGCCATCTTATTTATAGATTTTTGTTAAAAGAGCAAATTAACTCTTTGCCAATAATAATATTATTTTTTGTTCTGGTTTCATTTATATAAAGTACTGTAGAATTAATTAATATTTTGGGTTTAAGCCTAAGCTTAGATATAAGTTCAGTTTTATATGATTTGCACCTCTGTTAATTTTAACCATTACTATATTAATGCATGTATTTGATTTTACTTTTAGTGCTGATTCAATAATTTCTCAAATGTGGCCAGATGGGGATAAAGACATTACTCAAGTAAAGATTTTTTTTAATGGTTTAAAAAAGATTTGCATATATAAAATGGATTGTTCTGTAACTTTTTTTAATATTCATTTTTAAAGGTAACGAAACGACCTTTGACTGCTGGAACTTTATTTAAAAACTCAATGGTTGCGCTTGTGAAAAATCTAGGAACAAAGGTTAGTACATGGCTTGCACACATTTTTATCAACTGATATTGTATTATTTCTTTATCTATCCTATAATCTAGATTTTTCTTTGGAGTATTTTTATTTTTTAAAGATGTAAAAAAAATATTAACTGAGTAAGAATTCTTTTTAGGTTCTACTTGCATATTTATTCCTTTTGTTAACACAACTAAATGTATTTTTGTTCATTCTTCAAAACCCAAGTGCTCTAAATTTGCTTACAAAGAAAAATTCTAACTTGTGCATGTATTTATATATTTCATCATTTTTGAATTCCTCAACTCCTTTCCTTCAAAAAATTTAATTTAGCCTCTTTAATGATTTTAAGTATTTAAATTATTATATATTTTGTTATTTTTCACCTTTAAAACAGGAACCATACTATGTAAGGTGTATAAAGCCTAATGATCAGAAGTCTCCAGCACTATTTGATGATACAATGGTCAAGCATCAAGTTGCTTATCTGGGACTCTTAGAAAATGTTCGAGTGAGGCGTGCTGGGTTTGCATACAGGCAAACATATAACCGTTTCTTAAGAAGGTAAATCTAGTTTTTGTAAAAAAAACACTTTTCATTCATTAAAATTGTATGTAGACTAAAATTTATGTGTCGAAAAGAAATGTTTTCATGATAAATTCTGCGTCGATACAGGAAGTCATATTAAATAAATATGTTCTTAATTTGTTTCATGTGTGGTTTTGTTAACAGATGCTACAAAAAGACCATGCCTAACAAATAATCATCGTTTAGAAGCAAAATGTATCATATTGGATTCTTTCCTTTTGAGACGTATTTTTGATTTTGTTTCTCAATCTTTAAACCGTATTTGGTAAAATTATATTTGTATTGATTGATTGAACAAATTTGTTAAGACAGTGCTCTTACTGTTGCTTGGTACACTATTTTAGTTCAATCTGTATAATGTACAGGAGCAAAAATTGAACTGAAACAAATGAAAATAATTATTTTGACAAAAAAAAATTGTGCTACACTGCAAGGAAAAAGACAAGCTAGTGTTTTAAAATTGATGTTTTTCAGGTATAAGATGATATCCAAATACACCTGGCCAAATTTTAGAGGTGGATCAGAAAAGGATGGTTGCAGAGTACTAGTTGATGAGCAAGGGTTCTCGGATGATGTGAAATATGGGACCACCAAAATATTCATCCAGTCTCCCCAAACAATATCGCAACTGGAGTTTGCAAGATTGGAGCTCATTCCTGGAATAGTTGTGTTCTTGCAGAAAGTAGGACTTGATAGTATTTATTATAATAAAGATCTGATTTGTAACTTTAATTATTTTTATTGAAATAAAAAAAACATTTTAGATAATTAATTTATCCTGTTAAGTTTGTAAGATGAATTGACCTTAGAAATATCAATTATTAAATTGCTCTTAGCATTTTTCTCATAGTTTGAGTGGATCCCTGTAAAAAAAAATATATATCAGTATTTTTAAAAATGTGTTTTAAATATTGTTGCCTTGTATATATTTTCAGATGTGGAGAGGTGCCATAGCAAGGTTACGGTACCGAAAAATGCTTGCAGTGCTGGCCATCATTAAGTTCTATAGGCTACAAAAGCTAAGACAATACATTGACCAAGTGAACCTTGCCTTCAGGTATTCATATTTATATAATTTAGTTTATTTTGATTATATGTAGTTTGGGTAAAATTATTGCATTTTTTACTAACCTTAATCATTTGTATCTGTGGTTCTTGCTTTTGTTAATTATGATGGAAGGTGGACTGAGTTCAATAACTTAGGATTGAAGACGCACAACAACTGTAGAATTGAAAATAATTCATGTGTTTAAAAAGCTAAATTTTATTACTTACATTTAAATTAAATCGCATATTATACAAATCATTCTAGCTTTAGCTTTAACACAAATAATTTAAAATAAACATTTCAAAAGTAAACATCTTGTGTTATAATAGTTAATCATTTAGCTCTTAAAGTCACACATTGTCGAAAAAGATAACTGGGGATAAAGGATGGGTTGACTGGGTTTCTAAAGACTCGAGCAACACTGCACACAATGTTTCCACTAATAAATTATATTTATCATTGTAGCATTAGTTATAATAGTGTTTTACTAATTATTTAGATAGGTTATTATTTAGATAAATTTACTTAATTGTTTGTAGAAATGTGAAAACAATGAAAGATTATGGCAAAAAAGTTGTTTGGCCCCCTGCATCTTCAATACATCAAGAACTTGCCTCAACACTGCATCAAATTCATGACAGGTATACAAGTTTTTTTTGTATTCATTTACTTATTAAAAGGAATTTCTAATTTTTTAACAAATTATTTATATTACTAAATATGCAATAAATAATAACTTTTATATGGGACTGGTGCAAGCATACATTACAAAAAAAAAAAAATCTGTTCATTAATGAAGTGTAGTCTTGCTCAATGGTTGAGTGATCTCAGGCTTTCATCACTTGATAGATTCAAAATTATGATATTCATCAGCAATAGCCTGTGTGTAGCTATGGTGGGACATTAATTCAATCAGACCTACTAATTAAAATTAATTTAGGTGGAGAGCTTATATGGTTCTAAGAAAAATCCCAAGAGAACAGTGGCCTGAAATGCACCTGAAAGTCATAGCCGCAGAAGTTCTCGGAGGGCGCCGAGAGAACTGGGGTTACCACAGAAAATGGGATGGAAATTACCTTGCTACTGTGAGTTTACGCTTTGTGCATGAAATAAAATGAACAAATAAGTATGTAAATTCACTAAGCATAACTGCATAGTTTTAAAGAAATAGTTTTTATATAAATGTAAAGCATTTCCTCTTGGGTTAAAATGTATACTACTTATGTGTTGAAAAGAACTGCTCATTGTATGGCAATGCGATTCTTTAACCCTTTGACTCTGAGGGATACAGACAAATAAACCTGTCACCTGACTGTCAGGTTTTCCAGCAACAATAATAATTTTTAAATTCTTATAAATTTAATAATTTTATTAAATTTTAAAACTTAAAGCACAGAGGAGCCATTTATAACCATCTATAACAGAAATATAATTTTTTTAAAAAAAATTAGGAAATTAAATTTTCAGTTAAAATTTTAATTTAAATTTTATGCAGTGAAAACAAGTTTACACTGCAGGCAATTTGTTTATCCCACAAAAAAAATTTTATCCCTAGTTTGCACAAAATCAAGATTACCTATACCAAGATTACCTATATCAGGGTGAGCAAGAGGTGTGCATCTAAAAAAATGCAAGCCTTATTGCTCTATGTATTAGAAAGTATTTATTAAATGTCTATTAATTTTTATTTTCAGCTTTAAAAAATATTTTTAAAGTAAATAATTAAAAATATTGTTATTTCTATGAACTTATATGCTAACTTCATTCTTTAGACTTCAGAAAATGAAAACACATCTGCATTTGTATCTTCAATGGGAAATTTGAGATGCAAAGATCATTTTAAGCGTGTTCAATTTTCAAGTTACATTAAGAAGGTATTTAATTTATTTTAACCTTATATTCTGCCTTTGACCTGTGATCTCAATCGGTTTTTTTAATCGAAATAATAAGTACAACTAAAAAAAATATAAAATGGAAAGTTTTGTGAATAAAAAAGCAACTAGTGACTTGACTAACTTTGAATTTGTACTCATGTAGAAAATAATTGTTTGATGTTATAACATTATAAAATTACTATTTTTATATTACAATATCTAAATATTTATTTTTTAATAGTTTCTAAAGTCGCATATTTTTAGTCTACCAAAGTATATTTACATACGAAAAGCAAAGTTACATTTCTAGTTTCTTTTTTTAATTAATTATATTTATTTTCTTTCAATTCTTAGTGCTGATTAAAAATTTTCTTTCAGGTAAATAAGCATAACAAATGTGCTGAACGTGCTATTGTTGTGACAGATAAATTCATCTACAAGTTAGATTGCAAGAAGTTTAGACCTCTTCGAGCCGCTATACCTATTTCAGATGTGAGTAAATTTTTTTGGATGCCTCAATAACATTTTAACCAGTATTGTATAATTAAAATATGATGCATATTAGAGAAGAAATGAGAAAACTAGAAAAGCAATCCACCACAAAATAATTGCAAAAATTTGGAAGACTTAGTTATAGTCTGGCTGGGGGCGGCAGCTTGGAAACTGGTTTCAGTGACTATTCATTTTGAAAACAAATATGGCTCACAAAAAACAGCCGTTAATCTTCCTTAGTTGACCAACGAACTCGTACTGAGCTGCTATCGGCAGCCATGGCTCACTACGGAGCCCGAATAGAGTGGCAAAAGTGCTAGTTAATTTATAATTTTGATACTGAGAAAGGAAGTACACCCAGTGCAATGGCGGGAATCGAACCTGCACCCTTTACAGCGCGCGGACTGCTAGCGTTATGGCCTGCGATCCAAACCACTCGGTCATCGGGCCCCACATGCCACCCTATATTGTCTCCGTGTTGGTCCATCTTGCTGTTGAAAGGTTCAGTCTCTACCCTACTATAGAACTCTTTGGGGTCACCATGTGTAATACCCTTTTCCCAAGATGACTCTAACTCTTCCTACATTTGATTAATATCATAATATGTGATTCAAACTTATGCATATTAGGCAAATACAAATAGAAAGCGCACAAAGTAATATAAAAGACAACAAAGATTATTTATTAAAACCACAACTATAAAATTAAATGTTTGAATTAGAATTAGAACAATATTGCCTGAATGCATTTAATTGTATTATATTTTAAACAGCTTACCGGATTAAGTGTAACTCCGGGTCCCGACCAAATGATCATTCTGCATCTCCGAGGAGGTAATGACCTAGTTACTGCACTCACATCAAGAAATGAGGAAGAAAGAGTTGGCGAACTTGTTGGCATCATTGTACATCAGTGGTACTTGTAAGTGTGACTTTTTAAGTTATGATAATTTAGCCATTAAAAAGTTAAAAAATAAAATTTTCACATATGTGTTCATTTATTATGTGGGACCACTAATTACCATTACTTTTAAGTGCTGTTTATTGTCAGCTTCTACAAAACAGTTTTCTGTATATTGGAAACGTTTATCACGACACTAGTAAAGCAACACATGCCTAAAGCTTTTGAAAAAATTTCTCTGCAAATGTAATTTTTTGCTTTTTAATTTTATTATTTTATCTGACCACATTTTTTCAGAATTTAAAATTACCTTGATCTTATCCTTTTTTTAAATGTAGTGTGGAATTTTTGTTTGAGGTTTTTGAATTGCAAAATTATTATTTAATGTGTTTAAACTTTATTTATTAGCTCTATCGTTAAATTTCAGTGTTCCACAATGAAATATGCACTTGTATATTATGTAATATTTATAAAATTATTCGTTATTGTTCTTAACACAACTGCAAATATTTCCTGACTGACCGAAGTAATTAGTTTAATACAAAATTGGTAATTTGCATATTTCAGAGAAATGTACATTTTATTTAGACATACTTTTATCAACAATTATTTGATTGTCTACTCATTTATACTGCTCATAAAACAACCTTATTTTTTGAACGAATCTAATCATTATGTTTATAAAGGTAAAATCATGCACAAAATCATAGCACAGTCTTTTCCCAAGTTGTTTGGTGGATTTTTACCTCATGTATTTATTTTCACAGGTTACAAGGGAAAGATTTGCGTGTTATTGTGAATCCCCAGCTTCAATGCATGCTTGGGAATAAAAGTAGAACACTTGCAGTGGAATCAACGAATATCACCGTCCACCCAGCCTTTAAGAAAGATGGCCAAAATCTCATATTATTGTGGCCTATTTGCAGTGCTTAAAGACTTCCGATACTGTCCAAAGCGTTATTTAAAGAAATGTTGTTTATATAGGTAGATTTATACAAGTTTTATAGAACCAGACAGTTATAGTTAATATATATTTTAGAAAATATGTACACATT
This sequence comes from Oedothorax gibbosus, assembly GCA_019343175.1. Taxonomy (NCBI): domain Eukaryota; kingdom Metazoa; phylum Arthropoda; class Arachnida; order Araneae; family Linyphiidae; genus Oedothorax; species Oedothorax gibbosus. Next base: position 30,112,538 of record CM033272.1, read on the forward strand.
TAGTAATAAATGGGATCTTTTAATACAAATGTACTGCAACTAATGTTATGTGATAGATTGCCTTATTATATCTAGCTAAATTTTGTGAATAATTTAAGAAATTTTGTGGAAAATCTACTTTAGATAGTGCTTTTCAAATGTCTCCAAATATGATTGGTCTCAATCAATTTCCTATATTTCAATTAATCAAATATTGTACTCTAAAAATTATAACTCATTATCTGCTTATATAAAAAAATTTATCCATACCAATTTGACAATTTTTATACTTGTAGTAAATTACTAAACAAGGCAATCAAGATTATTAAGTTAGTTTTTTGGCATGCTTACAAGTTAAACATTTTTAGCATTTTTTTAATGCTGTCTTATTTTACCGGTTTAAAGGGACGGGACGTAAACAACAAATCCAAACTATTTTTTTTATAAATTATTTTTTGAATTCTATTTTTATAGTAAATAAATTTAAAATGCATCTAAAGACTTTATTTAATGCAATTATAGATTTTATGTAAATTTTGTGCCTTGTAAAGAAGAATTAAATAATTTTTGACATGTTATGTACTTGACTATGTCTCGACACTGGTTTCACAACCATTCTTCAATCTCAAGAAGTGTTTTTATAAACTTGTTGTTTTTATATGTAAATGTGTGCAAGGATGTATTTTGTTATAAATGTTTATGACATTTGATATTAATCAAAGTGCACTTAATGTGAAAACATTGTGATTGCTAAGTTTCCTAAACACTAAAAGTGGCCATATTGAAGTTTTATAGAAAAATTTAGTTTTTAAGCCTTTTTTTTATTTAATAAGTTAACAATAGTGAATATAACATAAAAATTGGAACGTATTTCAGTTTCAATAGCTATTTATCAAGAGCTTTTGACTAAAATTTTCTGTTGAAAAAATAAATGTATTTTCAAACATAATGCACTAAAATATTTCTGTTTTAGTATATTTTTTTAAGTAGGTATGCAAGTAATTTTATTTTTACTTAATTTAATGGAACAAAATTTATATGTGCCAACAAATAGTGCAATTGAATTGTTTTATTCACTAATTAGTCTTGTTAAATGAAATGTACAACACCACACATTATATCATGTTTTTATTTAGACTATTTTAATTGGACTAAGTTAATACTTGCACAATTAGTTTTATAGACTGCCGAAAGGGATACATTGAATGGTAACTTTATCACTAGTTATGTTAGTGCTTGTTCATTCCATCTTTGTAGAGATGTCATCCTGACTTAAGTTTTATGATGCCATAACGACTATTTAAATAGATTTATTTGAATGAAAAAAAATTGCTAGTCATTTTGATTGAGACGAAACTTAATTGTATTTTTGAGATGTACTTACAAATGTGAATGCGTGTTATCGATGGCCGGGCTTTATTGTGATAGGTTTAAAATATGTATAATGAAAATTTAATTAATCATACTATTTTGAATTAAATAGTATTTAAATGCATTTTGTTGGTTAAATGTCAAATTGTTACTTAAATTAAAAGGAAATTCCTAGGGCTTTAGAAGTGTGAATGATGTGTTAGAGAGTGTATATATTATGTATTACATTTGCTTTTATTTGCTATTTTATACTTGAAATTTGCCATAGCATCATGATGCACTGTATATATTGCTTATCAAAATATTTTAGTTTTGTTGTACTTTTATAAACTTCATATGATTTTAAATAAAATTATGCCAATCATTAGACTAGTTTGTAACTTTTTTGTGATTAAATAACTAAAAAATAGCTTTTTATTTCTTGAATACAACATTACTTTGTTGAAAGGTTAAAAATTTTATGTTAAAACTATATGAAGAAAATTTAAAATTGGGTAATAGTTCAATTCAATTGTAGTTTGTACATCATTCTTTTATGTACAGACTTTGTATTTGTTGCTTTCTTTTCAAACGTACTGTTTAGAAACAATAGAAATTAAGTCTTAAGAGATCAGCGTCAGTTTAAAAGGATTAGAAAATTCTACTACCCAACTTGCCTGGATCAATGGGATTAAGTAAAAATTAAGATACAGAAAGTATAATTTTTTCTTGTCCGAATATTCAAGTAAAAAAATTTAATATAATTTTTTTATATAATTTTTTTATGAAGGATCATAAGTAAAATATTTGTAAAAACAATTCACTGTTGATGTTGAAAATTGTAGAATTTTAGAAATAAAATTTGGCAAATAACCGCAATAGTTCGTACAATGATAATGTTTGGCAAATATTTAAGTAGTATAGGGTTTGACCTTGACCAAATAATTGAGACGCTGTAATTTTTGCATTTTTTTTTCACATTTCTCAACCTACTACTAAATATGTAAAATGCTTTTGACGAATTATAAGGCATGTTACAGCACAAATTTTCGCGAAAAATATAGTATCTAATATATTTATATGGGTACACAGCAAACTATGGTTCAAAACTAAATGTTTTTCCAATCACCTTGTCCCTTGTTTATGAAATGTAACTGATGAACGAAAGTAATTACTAGTTTCTTTAAAATTTGATAGAAATTAAAATTTAATAAAAGTAATAGATTCAGAGAATTCTAAAATCGAACACAGCAGACGAAAATACCGCGCATTGAGAGTGAAACCGAGTACCGACACATCCAATGAAATCGTGTATAGGCGCGTTCACATGTGCTGGGAAATTGGCGGTATTTAGCCGGCAATCTCGTGAAACCTTATAACCCCGTTCACATGTATAGCCGGCATTCCGGAAATGACGTATTGGGTACGTCACATCCTGTTTGCTTGTTTTGATTTGATGCTCGAGCTTCGAGATCTTGTCCTTGTGTTCTTTTTAACGTTTCTTAGTTAGCGATGTCGTCGCAAGAATTACTAAAAACAATTATTTTGTTAAAAATTCGTAGACAGACATCTATCGATTTTATTGATGATGAAGAAAGTAGGAGGTTGTTGCGAATACAAAACTGGATTCATTTGATTTCCAAAGTAATAAACCCCACTTTACAATTGGCCTTCCCAGAAAGATCTTTATGGTCATACGAAGCTAATAAAAACGACTTCAGCACGAGTCCACTTGCTCGCAATTTTTGCTTTTGTTGTGAGTGATCACCAAAGCCGAAATGCATCATGGGGGGGGGGGGGGGTATTAAAATCGTTACTACCCAGGCAGTGGGTACATTTTCCCTACAGAGATTTCCCTTCAGTGAGACATTTTCCCCGCAATTTTCCCTAGAGAGGGATTTTCTTTCCTGAAAGCCGGCTATTAGCCGGCATTTGCCCTGCATGAGAACGGGCCCTAAATGCAAGATTGCCTGTACATCGGTGCCTTTCCTAATCATTTGACTAGTGACCATTCTCTAAAATTGAGACACAACTGGGTTCAATTGGAGCATAGAAGAATGAATTATTTAGTTGTATACTTAATCATTTTCCCAAAGGGGCACGTGGATAATTTTGGTGGATCTTCCCGTTACTATAAATACTACAAAGCGTACTTAACTGTGTTAAAAGTTTACGTGATAACTGAAACAGAAGCCGAAATAGTTCAAAGCGTGTTATCAAATGTTACCATAGCAACAGTAATGGTGATTTAGCACGTTTGTTTGTTTCGAAACTTTAAAATCAAATGATTTTATGTATTTTGCTTTACATTAAAAAACATAATATTTTATACCATTTTAAATTTATTAAACTGAACAGGAGAATATGTTCTGTTTGAATTTACCCGTAGCCTATTCGTTTGAAGTCATTTTACTGGATGAAATATAAATTATTAAAGCTAATTATAAACCCGATTTACCATAACAACCAGCAATGCGCATTTATAGTTTGAAAATATTTTCCCTATCTTTAAAATTTATAAAAACTTTATTAGTGTAAAAGTATCTACAACTACAAAGGAACTTTTATGTATTAAGGTGAGATACTAAGTCTAAATGAAACTTTATGGAAGCTAATCTCTGAACACATATTTACGTCTAAATCTTGATACTGCTCACTTTTTGAGGATTTTTTTAAAATTTCTTTCTTTGTAATACAATAAGACTCGTAAAATATATCGCGTTTTAAATCCCAGAAACTATACCCTTTCTTAAAGATATAACAACTTTTCTCATAGATTAACCTTGAACGAAATTGATAGGGGGCTACATTTCTTTCGGAGTTCTTTCATTTCTTCAGTTTTTCTTATTCAGTGCACCTATTTTATTTATCTAAAGAAAACCCTCCTAAATGTCTTCTTATACAAAGAATAAGCTTTTAAATTTGTCCTGTAGTCCAATTTTATGTTTAGATGTTATTAAAGTCCTACCTACTGAGGATCTAAACCTTATAAGTTCAAGATTAAATTCTACTCAATTATAATTTTTATTTTGTTTCAGCTGCTTCCATCATAATTTATTATGTCTCTGTTCAAAGCCTGTGATTGGTGGACCACTTCTTGTGGTGCCGAGGAAGAATTTGACAAGGGATGTCTTGCAGTTGCAAATATTGACAATAATACAGAAAAATCTGGTAAGAAAAATTTACACGTATTGCAAAGGATTTCCTACATTTTTTTAGTATATTATCATGCATATTTTCCAATTATTTATTTTTAAGGTTCAAGGTTTTTCCTGGTGCCTTTGTAAAAAATAATCATTGTAGGAAATCAGCTAATTTGAGTGTCTTTATTAGTTAGATGTTATTCGAATCACTTTGAAACACACACGCAACAAATATATATAGTTAAGTTAGATTGAATTATCGTCACACTAGCTTCACGAGGGCTATGGTGTCAGGCATCGTAATTTAGAACCCCAATCAAGTGATGAGCTGCCCTGAGTAGGCACCCAAAGCATTTTAAGGGCATTATCGTACACAGTGTCAGGTTTTTGGAGCATATTTAACGTGCACTCCCTCTACACAGGGTATTATTCGTCGGACATTTTTTGGCTGTTTATAGGTCAGCAGGGGTTTTTTCGATACTGGACCTGAACGCGAGATCTTTTGCATGCAAGGCGGACATCTTTACCGACTGCGCTCCACAGCCTCCACCGGTATATGGATTAATGATACTATATATGCTGCAAAATTGAGCATAAAACCAATGATGGTCCTTTATGTACAAAAATGTAATAAAAAAATACATTTGGAAAAAATATTCTTTGAGGAACCAATAGATTTTTTTGCTTAAAAGCTTTCAAATCTCATCTCTTTTTTGGTAAGATTTTAAATCTAGGTCCCCTCATTGACATAGATCTTCATGGCTGAGTTAGTCTGACACAAACTTCTCATCATGAGGTTTGGGGGCTCCAAGTTCAGCCATCCTATCAAAGGATTTGTGCTGGTAATAATAAAATATGTATAAAATTATAGGGGGGTTTGAGTATACTGGGGTAAATGTGCTTATTAAATATGTAGAGTCCAAAGTCCCAATGGTCATAGGTTATGACGTTGATCAAAGTTCAGCTTAGTGCCAGCTCAAAGCTCGATCTTGTCGCTTGACCACAGTTTGACATTGGTTGGTTGGTAGACATATGTTTTCAGGCTTGTGTGCTTGGTCACAAAGACCTGCTTATAAACCTTCGTCAAGAAGGATGGACACAACATACACACACATACAAGACAGATGCTGCCATCTATTGCCACCTCCACAATTTAGACATGTCCCTGAAGTTGAGGAAATAACTGCGCAATGACCGACCACAGGACTTTCGGACCCAACAGATTTAACGAGCACGTACTCCACATATACTCGGTGGGTCTTCACCTTCAGTGGTACCGAGACACTGACCTGACCACTAGGCTACCCACAGCCCCAGTTTGACATTATGTGATGATAAAGCCCTTACAAAGGCTAAAAATAGACACTATGATATTTTCAACTCAAATTCATTGATATGTTACAAGTTGGATGATGTTCAAAGAGTTATTGTTGTATAAATTTCATAATGTACTGCCATATTTGATTTGCGAAGATCCTTTACACACCAGTCGTAATTGTATTATTTCTCATTTTTTTTAAATATCTATTTAGACAAAATTATTACTGGAAGTCATATTGGAGTTTTAAGAATTTACAAACCTTTACCCATCAAACTAGAAGATGGTAGCTACTCATCTTTTCGTCCAGATGATCTGCTCTTAGAAACTCAGTTTAATTCTCCAATTATACACATAGGAGTTGGAGTACTTTCTTCGTAAGTTTTTTTACTGACTTATTTTTAAGAACTCAGCAATTTATTCTTTAGGCTCAGGTGGGGTAAAATAAGTCACTGGGTAAAATAGGTCAGTTTTAAAACAAGATTTCTTAAAAACCAATGAGATAATTCTTTCTTCTTCTGATACCAGTTTTATATTTTATTGATACTGTTCATCATTTTATATGCAAAACTAAATGTAAATTCTACTGTGCAGTTACAGTTTTTGCTATTATATGTTTTCGTTTGTGAAACTTTAAATTCTGTCTGTAGAAAACTTTGGTTTTAAGAAAAGTTAGAAGTACGTGTATATTAAATTTTTATCTTATTGTCTACAGATGCTGTTCTAGAATAAATTTAGAAAGTTTCAAAGTAAAAAAAAAGGAATAACTAAATTTTTGGAGCATATAAAAAATGTAAGAATGGAAAAGAAATCTGCAAAAATGTCTGTAGGGAAACAGAGAAGAAATGAAACCATTACATGTGAAAAAACTACATTGAGCTAAGATAGTTTTGACAATTTCAATTCACTGCAAATAAGAAAGTGGGTCCAGGTCGAGTTTTTGGGGATAAAACCAAGAATTTATTTCTTGGTATTCTTACACAAATTGAAGAACACTTATCAGCAATATTTTCAAAAGAAAAAGAAAGTTCCTATTTCATTTTCTCTTAAAGAGATGTTTCGGATGGAGATGCTCCTCAAATTATAAAAGTCCTTCCCGACCCAGGATTTATCCTCAGGGGACAGTATTAGTTCTTGTGAAGATTTATATCATCTTACCTGATTGTTTTCTAAACAATGTTGAAAAGAAATTTTAAAAATTGAGTAATTGAAGCTGTTTTTAAAACATGACTTATTTTACCCCACTACTGACCTATTTTACCCCACCCCATGGGGTAAAATAAGTTATTGACAGCACTTTTTTAAACACGTTTATCAATATCAATAATTTTTTTATTCCGGGAAGTTTCACTTTAAATTTTATAAGAAATGCTCATTTGCATATCCTTAATATTTTTTACACTGCTAAAATTGATATTTTTATTGCTCTGAAGGTGTGAATGCAAAATGTGCTTTTTTTTAAACCTATTTTACCCCACCTGACCCTATTGGATCATGGTTGTGTAATAAAAATGAAATATTTGTATAATTCTTAACGTATAAAATTCTAGAACTTAACTTTTTTAATTGATTTTTAACTATTGAGTGACTTGACAATTGTTGACACAAGTAAAGTGATATTATGTAATATTTATTTACTTTTATATGATAGCTAGTTAAAAATTTTTAAACTACCATTGTCATATTTAGATTGGCTATGTTTTTCAATAACTGCATTTGAAATTCTCTTTTTAAAGGTAATTTTGAAAGTTTATGTAAACTTCTGTTCTAACTTAGCATTAGTTTTCGGAAAATTGTTTAAGCACCATTTCTAAAGGCAAAATGGTTACATTTATTTAAAAAAAGTTTGTCCTTGAGGTACAAATATTAAAATTGAAAAATAGAATCTTCACTTATCAGAAACCGTAGTCTTCTATGAATATAAATTTAAATAAATTTTCATATTAATTAATATGAAAAAAGCCATTGCCTAAAGGCTATTGCCTTTAATAATGATAACAATTTGAAAGAAATCGTGAACATAGTAACCAGTCTCTAAGTACAGAACCTAACGACAGTAAATAACCTAACGACAGTAAATCCTTAAAAACAATTGCTACAAAATTCAATTTGTTAAACAGTTGTGTACTAATCTTATAATTTAAGATTAATATTTTATGTTAGTCAGCAAATTTTTTAGTTTTTTTACTACCTCTCTACTTTGTCACTAATTTAATTGAATTTAAATTATTTATGATTTAAAAATATTTTAATCAAGTATACAGCATATTAAGTATTTGTTTTTAATAAAATCGTTTTTAATTATTTTTTATGCATATGACAACATTAGAACTTCAGAACTTCTTCATTTAGCTGTTCTGCATCCATTTAAGCTTTCTGTATTTTTAGTGTCAGGTAAGTTCCCAAGTTTTGTGTATTTCTTATTGATGCTGCAAACAAAAATTATTTTTGTAGTTATATATTGTGACACTTAAAAAAATCCAAATGTAATCTAATTATTTCATGTGATTCTTAATTTTCTATCGACAATTAATCTCCTGTTAAACTTTTATGAATATTTCTTTCTTTTATGTAAGAGACATTTCCTCGTGATATTATGGTTATTTTATATTTTGCATAAATATATTTATCTTTTTAATAAATACTATTTTTCAGCTGTCCATGGGAGTGTGGAACATGGAACACAATGTAAACTTTCTCTTATATATGAGCATAATTTGCAAAGGCATGCATTTTCTTTCATTATTGGCCACTTTGGAGGAATTCAAGGTAAGTAATAATTGTATTCAAAGTACTATTTGTTCTTAGTATACAAGGTATCATTTTAATGAATTTATAATAAAAAATTTCTGGGCTTCTTTAGCTACCCATGTCAGGTATATGGGATACCTAAGTTCACCGTGCCCTTGATTTTAAATTTGTAAACTAGAATTTTTCTTGTAAAAGTTTGTAAAGAAGTGAATCATATGTTATACTTTTAAATTTTATCAGCCATTTAAAATTATTAAAAATTTAAATAAAATTTTTTTAAACTTCTGTCAAGATAAAAAGAGTAAAATGGAAGGAGAAGCGTAAAATGGAATTAAATAAAAACATTGTCTCGACTTCCTTATGCCCCCCCCCCCCCCCACGATAACCTAAAATTCAAAGGCAGGGTGAATCAAGAACTATCCCATAGACTTAAAACTAAGAGAGAAATAATGAAAGGCGATGCTTAGCTTTCCCTTAAACCATTTATTCATTTAATAATTATTATAAAGTTAATATTAGATCTTAAAACGATAGTTTTAATTGTAATGTAATTTGAATTAATCTTTTACCATTTGCCTTTTACAATTCGTTTAGTAAAGTCTTTTCTTATCTACAGGAAAAGAAATGATGTGCATTCAGTGTTTAGATGGAACTTTATGTTTTTTTGAGCAAGAAAGGTTTTCATTTAGCCGATTCTTACCTAAAAGTCTGATACCAGGTCCAATTTGTTATGTTCCAAAAACTGATTCCTTTGTTACTATCAACGGTTTTTCTGTTGAAAGCTACAGGTACATTTCCCTTTTTGTTGCTCATTATGTTTGATGCTAAAATTTAGTTGTTTTTGTTTATTGGTTTTTATATAACTTGATATTTATAGATTCCAAGCTTTGGCTAGTGCTACAGATGAGAACACTGAAGGGGAAAACCTAGTTTTTAAAGGCAAGAAAGTTGTGGTATGAATTTTACTCAGTATTAAAAATATTTATTATGTACTTGTAAATTAAATGCTAATGAAATATTTGTTTTTTTTAAGCCTGAATGGACCTATACTCTCTGTGATGCTACATTAGATGTATTAATGGTGGATGATAAAACATCTCCAACAATTGCTATTTTAGGTGATATTTTAAATGACCTTACTGCATATATAAAAAGTTTTAATTACAAAAAATTTGCTTTGTTGAATGGGATATTGTTTAAATGATTTAAGGGTGATGCCATATTTTATAAAATGATCCCAGTTGCTTCTCTAATGTAAAAATAATCCAACTAAATCCGTTTCTTTCTACATCCAAGTTGGAAAGAATACTTTGTGGGCATGACATAAGCTATGGCTAAGTAACATTGCTTGATCTGGCAACCCTATCAAATGTTTGATTGGTTTTGAAAGGTTTACTTGTGGCCAGTCAAAAAAGCGTTAAAAATGCATAACCTATTTTTTAAGTCCTTGAATTTAACTATTTACACAATTTATATAAAATAAATTTAAATATTACAAATGAAGTAATTGTGTAGCTAGAATTTATTAGAATTTTTCTCTTAATCGTTTGACAATAGCCATTTGCATTTTAATTTTAAAGCTGATTGTTTTATTTAAGTAGAAAAGTGCTTAATTTTATTGTTTTAATGTTTTTTATTCTTAAAGAAACTATGTTGCATTTATATTAAAATTTATGTGTGTAAGGGTTGTTTGATGTGATTATATTTCTAATAAATAAAAAATATATATTTTTTTATAGGAGAAAGATTTCTAACTACACTGAATTCCCATGGTTCAATTAAGTTTTCTAAGAAATTTAGTTTCACTCCTAGGTGTTTTTCTTGCTATAGAGAAGGCAAGTAGTTAATAATATTAATTTGTGTTATTGTAAGAATAAGTGTATCAATTGTGGATGTGCTAAGGCCAATCTCCAACTAACCGTATCAGGATTATTGCATTGCTGTACTCAAAACATTTCTATTAGATCCACAGGACGATTATAATCATTTTTTTCTGTACTCTGATATGTTACAGATAAGATGTTAGCTTCTTTCTAAGATTAAAAACTATAACTTCAGATCACATGCTAAACTTGAAACCACACATTCAACGTCCTTGCAAAAGCAAATACTTTTTGTTTTTATCAATCGACTATTATTTGCATTTTAAACTGTTATTCTCTATAACTATCATAACCTAGCAACAATATATCTCACAAGAATTCAGAGTGCCATTAAACTCCAAAGACAAAAACTAATGCAGTATATAGTTATAAATTTTATTTTTGTGTAGTTTAAGCTGGTATGATTGTTTAATCGCATTAATTGATACATTCTGCATTTGTACTTACAGTGATTTCTAAATCTGAATTTAAGAAAAAATATTCAATTGTAAATATTGGGTATACTATAAGAACAGTAATTTTGTTCTAATGTTTATTTTCAATTTTAGAGCACCATGGTTTCCTGATAATGCTCATAGTTACTTCTAACCAGACTCTTTTAATTTACCATGAAACTCAACTCAAATGGGCTGTGCAGTTGATGTTTCCTCCTGTTTGTATAACACGAGCTTTTTTTGCGTAAGATATTCTACATCCTTCCTAGCATAAATACCAGTATTTACTTTTATAATTATATTGAGTTTAATGCTTTAACTTTCAATTAGACGTTTCAAAAACTATATTAGTAGCCACATATAAAATTATAATTTAATTAGCAGAGATTGTCAAGTACTGTTGCACTATATAACTATTTCTCAAGATTGCATAAATTTTATTTAATTTGTAAGCGAAGTTTTACCGGAAAAGTTGGAAATGTAATATCACAAGTACTACAATTGAAAGACACTAATGTCCTTTTAGTCATTTATCATTTTTTTTTCTGGTTATGGTTATTTATTTAAAAAGAAATTTTAGTTAATATATTAATTATTTTTATTGTAAGCCCAGCTCTAGTGATTTTTTTATTTAAACAAACCTTTTCTAAATTGCTGACAATTAAAATTATAAATTAGTTTGCATTTAAAACGTATTAAGTTGCAAAATATAGCCTTCTACTTTTTACTTGGTCAAATGTGATAAATTTAATTGTACTTACGAAGATTTGCATTTTTTTTAGGGATATCAAAGGCATGTTAACCTTGCTGTCAGAACAAGGAAATTTGGCCTGCTGCTACTTGGGCACCGAACCATCTCTGTTTGTTTCACCCCTATCAGAGCCACAGGAAATTGATTTCAAAGTAGCAGAACAAGAGATGGGCAGATTGAAGAAAATTATCAAGTCTTCTAATCAAAGTAAACATGTACATTGATTTATTTTAACCTATGAAATCTTTTCAGGTAACTTATGAAATTAAATTGTATCAGGTATGTTTTTAAAAGGGATGCACTAGCGATATTGGTTACGAGTCGACCTAAAGTAGTCCAACACTCTTTTGGTTGTGTCTGGATTACTTGTACTAGGACAACACGTAGGCATATTGACATAGCTATGTTGTTTTTAGTTGGTTTGGTCGAATCATCTTGCTAGAATTTCCCAAAAGCTTTTGGCCTCTGCCTAGTAATGTTGAACAACTACTGTTTTCTTGTTATCATAGAAATGGACGAAAATACTTTTTAGTATTGAAAACCAACCACAAAAACCTTAATCAAGGTTAATATTTTTTCTAAAACAGTGATTTAAAATTGAGAGGCCAACTGCCAAAAGTCTCTGGGTAAATCTAGTGAGATGTTTTTTTAGAACATTTTCCAAACCAAATTAAAGGAACACATACCTTCATCAGTACGCTTATGTGCTGCCCTAGTATGAGTAATCCAACCCACAGTGCATAAAATGTGTTTGCTTTTTTTTGGCCGTCTCTTACCCAATATTGCCATTGCATTCCTTCAATAAACGCCTCTGAATTGTATGTTATAATTGTATTTGTGATACATAATATTGAGATTTAAAACTTATAAATAGTTTTTTCATAGTTTAATAGTATAGCTTTATATCTGTAGATTTACTTGGCACTCAGAGACTTGGAAATGAAATTTCTCTATCCATAGTCGTTTCTCAGCACTTAAACCCACCAGATGTAAGTTTGAAAGTTCCCATATTTCATTATATGATCTGTACAGCCATTTAATTAAAAAAAATGTTAATAATATATTATATTATCAGACACATGGAACTGTGGATTCAAGCGGTAGAACATTTGGACCTGTGCCATCAGTTTCTGTACAGGTAATTTTATTTTGGTGTAAATTGTTAATTTAATTTAACTATTCACATTAGGAATTAAATGATTTATAACTTGATCTTCAACTTAATAACAACTTATGAAATTAACTATAAATATGTAATGTTTATAATTGTTTAAATTAGTCCACTACAAATAATGATACAGAATTATCAATTTTTGTGATTAAATCTGCGATTTTTTAATCTGGATTCTGGAATCAGCATTCAAATCTGTTTTTTCTTGAAAGGGAATTAAAAAATTATTTTGCTTTATTTCCTTACTAATTATCATATTAAGCCTATGGAACAATTACCAGCATGACTTTATTTTAGCTTCCACACTACGTTTATAACGTAAAAAGTGGAAGGTTTTATAATGGTTCAGTCCGTCTGTCTGTCTGTCCGTCACCCACTTTCACAGAAAGAACCACAAGTCCCACAGACAAGTGGGATACGTCATTTTGAAGCAAAAATCAGATTAGGCTACATTCCAAATTTCATTAAAAAAAAATTAAAAGTTTATTTAAAATTTAAATAACTAAAAATTTAATCTACATTGAAATAACATGCAAATTCCATTTTCATTCAATATTTTCACTGTTGCCATTTCGTTAAACGTATGAGAAACTTTATTTGAAATAAAAAATAAAAAATTTTGAAAGAATTTATGTGATATATAATTTAGTTTGGATTGTTGTAATATCACAATAGAGTTGTTTTGATGGTTCATTATATGTGTATGAAGAAAGATGCATAGAAAATTCTAACTTGGCATAAAAAAAATATGCACAGTTTCGCTTTTATGTTTAAAGCATCAATTGTACTAATTATATATTTTTTGAACTGCAAATTAATTTAACAAACTATAAATAAGTGAATTTTCGAAAGAAATGTAAATGGGAAATTGTGGCGACACACAGATATTTATTAAAAAAGATTACATCATTATTCTTCGAACTTCAAACAAATTTAGCAAACGATAAAGTCTATAATTATTAAATCTGAGAAAGAAGATTAATGAAAATAGTTAATTTTGGCGTATAAAACTTTGAATTACAAATAGCTAAATGCCCTGTTTTTATTAGAATTAAATCACCTTTGCCATTCGCAACAATCGCTCGAGAAACTTTAATTCTTTTATACAATAAATTAAAATAAATTTATTTTTTGCAACATTGATCAGTTTGAAATGACGTCAAATATATTTCACTAACGGATTCTTTGTATGTTGATATGAAATGTTTTCATTCTATTTAAAAGCGAGCAATATTACATATTTATTCTTTGAAATATAAATTAATTTTTGCAAACGATAAGTAATAATTATTGAATTTTCGAATTAAAATAAATGAAACTAGCCAAATTTAGCGTGTAAATGTTTAATATAGAATTAATGTTGTGTTTGGCGCGTTTTTTCCTGTTAAACACAAATGTGTGGAAGCGGATTAAGTGACAGATTCTGTTGCAAACCTACTTGTTTCAGTTGGTCAACTAGCTGGGTTTTTTGTGCATAAAGAAGTCCACAAAGTTTTCTTTAGACTTGAGGTTCCAAGATTGTCCAGATTTGTAAAAATTGAAATTGAATAAATTTCTTAACAAATCTAGCTTAAACAATTAAATAATGCTGTTTACAATTAAAATTTCCTGTGTATTCTTAAAAAACAGTCTTTTTCTGCCTCTTTGAGATAATGCTATATTTTAATGTAAATAACACCATGCAGAAATATTGTTTTAATTTTTAGATAGCAATAAGTTTAATTGGTATTCAATAACAAATTTTGACTGAAAAATGACGTATAGTTTGTTTTATTCATAATAATTTAAAAATGGGTTTCAATTGTTTTGGATAGATGGCATTATTTCACATTCATAAAATTATTAAAAAAATATTTTTAATTATAATAAAATAACAAACTATGTGTCATTTTGCAGTTAAATTTTGTTATTTAATTCCAACTAAACTAATTGGCTCTCGCTCAAAATTATGAAGCAATATTTTATCACAATGTTGTCTTTTGTAAAATATTGCATTAGCCTCTTGGGGGCAGAAAAAGGTTGGATAGTGAGAAGCCTTAACTAAAAATAACCCAATAGCGTTAAGCAATGTGAATAACATTCTTCAGTAGCTAAATAAATGTCATGCTTATTTTCAGATAAGTTTAAAATGTAGGACAGTAGTTCATGATGTGAGACTTATGATTCATGTGGAATCACCGTTAAAAGCATCTCATAATGTGTTTGTGTTTGGATCTGTTATGGACAGTTCTCAAGCATTGGTTGCCGTTATGTTGGAATCACCGTTTATTCCACCTAGTCTAAAAGTTAAGGCTCATGCAGTTTATACCAATAGTTACGGTAGGTAGGATTTTTAATTATTTGTCTAGTTACTATTAAAATTATAATTTATCTTATGTTCCCTAATTTCTGTCTAGTTTATTACAATGTAATGATTACTTAAAAAAATTATTTTTAGTAATTTGGAGCGTATCAACCTTTAATTTGGTTTTATGGCTTTTTAAATGTCCATATGCATTTTTAAAAAGTTAACTATTCATTGCTAGTTATTAGAAATCTAGATTATAACTAAAAAGGCTAGATTTTTGGATTAAAAATAAAAATGTACTCTTAAAAATCCATAAAATCTTTATATAATCTACATTGATAACTAATTTTTAATTCAGATTTCTATTTGTGATTTTCGCTATCATTTGTAGGAGCCCCTAGAATAGTAGAAGCATCTGCATTGCTTCCTTTTTGCCTTGTGGCCAAGTCTTGCCCTCCTGTTAAAGAAGCAGAAACGAAAGTCACAATTGATCTCAACAAAAAGCCACTCTTGTTAAACGAATTATTTCCAGGTATGATTTTGTTTTTGCATATTAGTATCCTTTGTATGTAATCTCTCACTTTATTACAGAAAATTTAAATTTGAATAATATTTTTTGAATTGTTTTTATTTAAATCTGCAATAAAGGTTCTTTCAGCTATTTTTTTTTTTTTAATTTGCTAACAATTAGTAATAATTTTTTTTTATCAGGTTTTGCTTCTGTCTTTTTGAAACAGGCTTTTAGAAGTCGTACATCTTTGCTAATAGTTATTGTAATTCTTGCTTTATCAAAAATAAATTCCTCATTTCAGTAAACTTTATTTTTACAACCATTAATTTAAAAATGTCACTCAATAATAATGTATAACATGATACATAAGAAAATTGTACATAATTTTTATAAATTTAATTATAGAATTGCTTATTGATGGCTCAGCTTACCCTGGTGGTGCAATGGGAATTGAATATTTTTCTGGACACGTTGTTACCATTATGCCATCCAAAACAGCTCGTAAGTAGTGTCTATGTGTTACTCCATTGTTTCATAATCAACCACAATAATTTATACTTGAAAATCACTCTTATTTAATTTATCTTACAAGTGCGTTACAGGTTGCAAAGTGACCATCTTCCTGCTTTGTGGCTTGCTGTTGCGGAGTTAGTGAGGAGGCTTCAGCATAAGTCACGCAAGGAGGTAGACAATTCCAAATTGCAATGCACTTTTACAGGACCATTGCCGATGCAAGAATATTACAAAGTTATTGAAGAACATTTCACTGTAAGTGGTTTGGTAAACATTATCAATCAATTATTTAATGATACTCTACAGTGATTTATATTCTTTGTTTTTCATAAAATAACTAGTAATAACTGTTTAAAGAAATTACTGTTGAAGCAAAATATGTTAAGGTGTTTTTTTTAAATCTTGATTAGTGTGATTGAAATGTTTTCTTATTGTAATATGTATGTATAACTTAAGATATTATAACATTTTTAGTTATTTTACATACAGCTTATAGTTTTTAATCTGAAACATGATATTAAAAAAAACTCGTTGACTTTTAGGCTTTTAAGTACAGTAAACTCCCGATTATCCACGGGCCATGATCTCCCCACCTTTTTCCCCCAGCAAAAATAATAATTTAACAAAATGCAGAAAAATTAAATTTATCTGTTTCAAAACTTTTAGGAAGATTGTATTCCAAGAACTACAACTTCCTTTCAAGAACGACGAACACATTCAAAGAACGACGAACCATTCAAACGACGATATTTAAAGAACTAAGAATATATACATTATAAGAACAACGAATGCATTAAAATAAGAATGACTATAGGACACCTGGTGTGTGCCAAAATGTGTTCGGCCAGGTGCACATCATGTGCAGATTTTTGCCGAAAAGCGTCACTTGTAAAATCAACTGCTCGTGATTTTAATTGAACTGCTTTGCGTGATTTTGATAGTAGGGAAATGAGTGAGAAACGAAAAAAAGTTGTCTTGACAATTCAAGACAAACTACAACTGATTAAAAAGAAAGGAAACGGATCCACTAAAAAGCAAATGTGTTTGCAGTATGGCATAGGAGAACAGTGAGAGACATTTTGAAGCAAAAGGATAAACTCTTGCAATTTGCATCCACATCGGACAGTTCGACCTCTTTGAAAAAAAGAAAAAATGACAGCCAGCAGAAGAACTTGATGCAGCTTTATTAAAATTTGTATTCCCTATTTTATTTCTTTACTATTTCATTATATTTTCTTTACTTTTGCGGATTATCCGCGAATGGCTCACCACCCAATTCCACGGATAATTGGGAGTTTACTGTTCTTTGATATTTATTTAATGTTGATTTTCTTAAAAATTTACTTGCGTCTTGAATAAAATATTGTTTTATTATCCCTTAGAATAGACAGGTTATAGAAGAAGTTGAGAACTTGATTGCTCATCGATCCCTTCAATTCAGAGTCGTACAGAAACGACTTTTAACGAAACTAAAAGACAGCACACCTTCTCCACTCAACAACCTTGACACGCTACTAGAAGCCACTCATCGACAAGTAAGCATTTACATTATTGCATTAACTTTTAAAAATACATGGTTTATGAATGCTAATATTGGTTGTAAACCAATGTACCCTTTCAAAATGTATACCCAAATACAGTAAAAGTTTACAATCTTCATTAATTAAATTAAATGCTACTACATATGATACCCATACAATATACACAATTGTTGCAATCTGGGCAAAAGCTATAGATATATAAACCTGGTGAAGGGCTTAAATTGCTTTTTAGAAATTAAAATTTCAGACATAAAATGAAATAAATCAAAGCCTGGAAACTGACATAACTTTTGCTTAAAAACAATAAACCTCCAAATAAACCAAAAAAGTAGTTTTTATTCTGAAACTTGATGACATAATGGAATATTTATGCTTTGGTTCTAATTTAAATTATTATTCGTGTTATGTTAATTTTTATCTGTGTACCATTAATATTTTGTTTAATACAATTCAATTACTAAATGAGTACTTTTTAGTTTCTCAAGAACCAGCCTCTCATAAACACCTTATTGTCTCTTGATTAATAATTAATGTAATTTTAGCTGCAATATGAAACTGTCATGAACTCTCCTTTGTTATAGATTATGTCAGTTACTGAAACCATGGACAGACATTTGAAAGCTTTAGGGTCCAGCTGCTGTGCTCTAAGCTGTGCTACCAGTCTAATCCTGTTGCTTACAAAACTATCTGTAGACATGAAAGACGACGAGTTTGCATTTTTGTCTGCTTGTTTTTCACCGATGGTTAGTTTGGATTCCCATCAGGTAAATTTCAGTTTAATTTTTTAAAAATTATCTTATTTATCTGAAATTACAAAAAATAAATTAATTCAATTAAATTAATAATATTTAAAATCCATGATTATATAGTGCACAAAAATTAACCATTTAATGTAATTAAGAATATCATAATATCAAATCAAGAAGGTTTTTTTATAGTTCAAAACTTCACATTTTCCTGCCAAATTGTAAAATTTTTGGTCTCATTTTTAAGGTGATAACACATATGTGCCAAAATGTGCTGAGATTCCATAAAATGTTATTGAAATTTTTTAAATTGGTTACATGTTTCAAATGCTATGTATCAAGCTAAGCTATCAAATTTAGGCTTATATTTTATAAATAGACCCTCAAGTGAGAATTTTTATGTTGTTTTAAAATTGCTTTTATTTCAGACATTTTAAGCGCTTTTGCAAGTTAACAATTAAACCTTTGCAAACAACTGAAGACCTCTTTTTTTATCAAAATAATTTCTTCTAGAAATAGTAATTCCCATATGCCAGTTTTTAGCATTCATTTTGCTGCATTAACTAACATATTCAAGAAAATTACACGTGTTATCTTAGTTTTTATTTGTGCAAAACAAAATTAGCATGTTTGGAATGTAAGTTTGTTAGCTGTATGAATGCATTGTTAAGTTAAATCATAAAAAATAAATAAATTGGTATTCAAATTAAAACTTAAAATTAAACTTGCCACACCTTTATAATATATTATATTATATATTTTATATCTTAAATATATATTATATATATTATTATATATATTATATATATATAATATATAATTATAATATATATATATATACATTATATAATATATATATTATATATATAATAATATAAATATATATATTATATACATATAATATATATATATATATATATATATATATATTATATATATATATATATATTATATATTATATTATATATACTTTTGTTTGTTTTCCAGGGTTGGGAAGAAAAGGTGAATATAACCTTAATCTATCTTCTGAAGAATTGTTTAGGAAAGGGAGATGAAGCAAAGTTTCCTGAGGCACAGTTAGAACCGATGAAAGACATTACAAAACTGAAAAAACACATATCTATGGTTATTGACAAAATATTAAAAAATACTCCAATGACACTTAGTGACTCTTTTGTGGATGGTTAGTATGCATATTTTTATTATTTCACCTTGTAAAAATGTAAATCAAAACAATACTTGCTGAGAAATGCAAATATAAGGCATTTTAACTTCCAAATTTGCAGCTTTTTAATTTTAAAATAAAAAATTCTGCAAAAGTTAAAAGAATTTATGTACAAAAAAAATAAAATCGACACTTTTTGTGGTATTTCAATTAAATTTTGAAATTAGTTTATTGCGAAACTCTATAGCAATTTTCATCAAGTGCAATGCAAAGTGTGTTTCTTTTTCAGTTGCTAGATTCAATGCAAATGAAGCAGATGACTTGGTTCTTCCAGAAGGCTGTCGATATGTTGACAACGTGAGTCCGCGTCCGGATTCAGCCTCTCAGAGAAGTTTGATGGAAGATGCTTCAAATGGTAAGTGGGTTCATTGCAATCTTATATTGCAATCAATTCTATAACAAAAAGAACAACATAAACAATAAAAATAATTAAAACAAGAAGTTCTTAAAAACTAAAATAGCCTACTTTCCTGTTACTTAATTACTTACTGAAATTCTAATAGGAAAACAACTAGGTTCTTAACTGTAATACCATTAACAATCGTTTCTTCACTAGATTTATACACATTCAAAAAATAAAAATCGCTAAAGACAGCATTCAGCTATAATTTCAACTTCTAAGAGCCAAATTCAACTATTTTTCTTAATATTCTTTCGCAAATTAACTTAATATTATTAATCGTCTGCATGATTTATTTGTAGTACGAAGAATAATTAAATATTTAATAATAACAAAAGTATTGAAACTACTCCAAACTGCATTAAAAAATAAGAAATGTAAATTAAAACTAAGCATAATTGTATGCAAAAAATATGCCTGGCCGCTTTCTTGGTAAACAATTAATGAACAATCAAAGAATCACATTGTGCTACATTTTATGACGTCATTCCAAACTGATTCATGAAAAAAATATTTTGCTTCAAATAATTTTAAATAAATAAAGTTTCTCATGTTATTGTTGATTTGGCAGCAGTGATTTAAATGACTCAAAATTGAATTTCAATGCTATTTCAATGGGAAATCGGCCGACAGATAGTAATTTTTTGTCCGTCCGGACGTACAGACAGGAGGGCAAAAAGTATGAAAGTTGGGTCTCTGAGGTCATAGCTTTCTAACAAAAAAAGAAATTTTAAGATACGATCGATAGAACCGATTTTGGAAGGGGGGTACGGACAGACAGACAGACGGACATCGACCGCATGTCAATACCTACTTTTTCATTTTTTTAATTCTTTCAAATTAAAAAAAGATAAGTAGGCTAAAAATGAAGAAAGAAATGAGTGTTTTAAAACAAAAATAGTTCTGTATGACTGTTCTAAAGGAATTTTAGTTTAGGAAAGGAATTTAGGAATTAAGACTTAAAGGAATTTAGTCTACAGTTCGTTTAGTTTTAGGGTTTGGTATCAGGTTTACTGCTTTGTCGGAGCTTATTCCAGTCATAATCCTCAAGTATTTCTAGAGTTGTTTTTTCCCATACAGCCAATATGTGTCTTCTAATATAGAACCCAGAACCTTTCATAATTATAACTAACTTTAAAAGGCTATTGAAAAAAAAAAGGTTTTAAAGAAAGGGGAGGAGGAGGTAAGATCTTGATTTAAAAGGAGATTTTTTAACTTGAAATTATTGCTTATTATTGGACCCAGATTACTTTTAAATAAAACAGACCAAGATCAAATAAAGGAGCAATTTTTCTTTATTAATTTTGCCCAAAACAGAATTTTAATGCAAAATATATTGTTTTCTAGCCAACTTTGAT
Source organism: Oedothorax gibbosus (assembly GCA_019343175.1). Classification (NCBI taxonomy): domain Eukaryota; kingdom Metazoa; phylum Arthropoda; class Arachnida; order Araneae; family Linyphiidae; genus Oedothorax; species Oedothorax gibbosus. The sequence goes on from CM033272.1 coordinate 30,133,899, forward strand.
GATCCTGAATACAATATTGAGAATACTGCTTATCAACTTGAAAATGCTGGTTATCAATTGAATGATACAGATTATCCACCTGAAGATCCTGCTTATATGCCTGAGAAATTTCCTTATCGTGACCAACCTGGCTACTCCAAATCTTTTGATGAACTAGAAGATGGAGAAATAATTATTTAGAACTGTTCAAATAAATGCAAAGAGAGAGTTACTTATATATATTTTTATTGCTAAATTTTTTAAATTGTATAATTTTGTTTTGAAATACCACGCCCTGTCAAGAAATCATTAAGAAAAAAAACTACTCTTTTTTAGTATAAACAAATACATTATTTATATATTTAACAAAATACTGTACCACACAAGTCTATTTTTTTAAATTTACATTTGGCTGTTACTGAATATAAAATTGTAAACAATACTTATGTAAACTGTTAGCAAATTTAAAATAATACCTAATAATACCTAAAATATAACAATGAACACAAGCTTTATTTATGTTACATTGTATCAGTTTTGCTTACCAAGCAAAATTAGTTTTAATTTTTCAAAAAAATCAAATTAATTTTTATTTCTATTTTCATTTTTAAAGGAGATTATTTATAATAATTTTTTCCAGGCTGTGTGTGTATGGAATACATTAGTGAACTATTAGAGTTTATTTTTTACATTGTTTTATATTTTTTTTACATTTTATGTTTACAAATGCTATATTTTCTGACTTTTTTAGTCTTTTGTATTATTTTTATAGAAGATCTAACCTAGTCATTTTTAATTCATGTTTATTTTTGCCATATAGTTTTATTAACAAATAGTTTCATGTTTTTTAAATAGAAATGTAATATTTTTTCAAAATAAAATCACTATAATTGAAGAGGATTGATGACTTTTTGTTTCCATAAAATTGTGGCTAAAGAAAAATGTTATAACCTTTGAACAATTCAAAAGATTTGTACAAATAGTAAATATCGAATTAATTCGTAGTTTTCAAAAAATTGTTTTTTTTAACGTTTTAAATCACTGTATTTCTATTTCATGCTTTAAGATAAGAATTAATGATTTTGCGCTTTTGCAATTAAAATGAATTTTACTTTAAATATTGATTGTGAACTTATTTTTTTATTTTTCAGATTGCTTTATCTTTGTTATTTGTTATCTGGCTTCCTTTTTTGAGATTCCAGCAAAAAGGAAACAACTTTTATAGCTATTTTCCTTTAATTGTTGAACAACAATATAATTTAGTTTTTAAACATTGCAAATGTTGCATATTTATTATATCGAGTATATTAATTTCAATAAATACTCATATATGCTAGTCATTTTTATAAGATGCATTATGAGAGCATATATGATACATAAAAGATTAGCCACTTGCAATTTATCTGATCTATTTTATGTAATAAATTTATGTGTGCTAAAAATGCCTTTTCATTTTATTAAAACACAATTTTGTAAATATTCATATCCATACTTATACCAAAAGAAAATTTTAAATAACTATGATGCTGTATTTAATTTGAAGAATCTTCGGTTCCATTGCAATAAACGAGACATGCATCTATTGTTCCAGTTTAATTTTTTCCCCTTACTTCAACAAGTTATACTTTCCTTTCATATTTTCCCCCTTGACCTGAATTCTGGGAAATCAATAAAGTTGTACCAGAAAAGTGCTTTTCAAGGTTTTCTTAAAGGTACTTTTCAATCACAAAAAAATTGAAAAAAATACATAAAATAGTTTTTTTTGTAAGGTAACTTTGTTTAAAATTCTGAATTTAAGAAAATTCGGCTCCTATCTTTTTTCGTAAAGTGTAATTTCTTTTCTCATTCGTGATGGGGTTGTTTCACGTCGTGAATAGCAACAGCTCCAGCGGTTTTGTATTCATTGTTTGCCTGGAATTACTTTTGTTTTGGTATTTGAAAATGAGTTTTCCAATAATATTTTACTTATTACATTTTTAAAACGCCAACTTCTTGCTCTGCTGTTGGTTGCTCAAATCATTTGTTAAAGAAAGCTTGCATGGAAAGAAAAGTTTCTTTACATCTATGGCCGTCATTTTGTCAGTGAAACCGAAACAACCATACCATTGAAAGCGCAGGACCCTGATAAATGAAAACAATAGTGTTACATCATCTGAAACATTTCCACTGTAAAGTTCTAATTTTTATACCATTCAAATTCTATTACAATTATATCCACTCTTCAAGTATATCTGAAGTTCTAAAAAGCGAAAAAAAATTGATTTTTTAAAAAAAATCGTACAATAAGTGTTCAAAATTATGAAAATAAAAACCTATGTGCATATTTTTATAAATATGTATGTGTGTGTGTGTGTGTGTGTATGTATGTATTTTAAACTCCTATCGATTTTCGTAAATTTTTTTTTATTTTACACTACGTTTATTACGTAAAAAGAGGAAGGTATAATCGTTCAGTCTGTCCATCCGTCACCCACTTTCATAGCCCAAACTATAAATGCTACAGGCAAGTGTGATGTGTCAACAAATTCAGCGCATCGAAATCAGAGACATAAAATAGAATGGACTGCGCATTGACAAACCTAAAAGCGATCCCCACATGGTCACGTGATGAGGGTCAGATTTGACTATCACGTGATGGATACAGTTGGCGATTTTTTTTCACAACAACTTGAACATATGAGGCCGACAATCTAGTGGTATGAAAAATAAGTTGCGAAAGGGAACAAAGATGAATTGCTCTTTCGGTGAAAAAGGTTGATATTTTTGGCAACTTATCGCAGCTGTTTTAATAAAATAAGCTAAATTTTTTTTTTAGTTTATCGTGGATCTGATCAATGCATGTGGCGCAGAAGGCTAATTGGAATTTTTACAGAATATTTTTTATCAAGAAAATAATACCTGAACAGAACATTGAAAGAGCTTATAGAATAATCTACTCTATTCAGAGTATAGATTTTTAGGAATAAAATTACTATAAATATCGTATTAAAATTACTATAATTACGTAAACAATCGTACCTGTAAAGTATCACAGATGCCTTTTTAATTTCTGTTTACATTTTATAAACTGCACAAAAATTAAGCATCTCATAGAGATAGAACGATTGGAAGCAAACATTTCTTAATTTCTTATTTAACACAACAGCAAAAACAAGCTAAAAAATTATCGTCTGCAAACACATTATAATCCGCTCAGCAATTTTGGCTAACCCACGTGACTTGGAAATAGATGTGAGTCACCATTGCGGTTTGCCAGCCTAGTCATATATGATTTTCCGATCTGGCGACAATTGGCATAGTTCAAACGAAACGGTAGCGAAAAGTTGCCATAAGTAGCAACCTTTCTCCTCTTGGCGATTTTCATGTTGAGTACGTTTTTAGAAGCTGCTTGACTATTGAAAGAGCAGTCTATTATATTTATGTCGCTGATCGAAATTAGAAGACATTGAAAAGTCTCAGAAAAAAATCGAAGTACTTCCATTATTAAAAAAAATTACGATTAAAATCACGATTGCCATTCACAACAATCGCCAGGGAAGCTTTATTATTTCTTTAAATAATAAATTAAAAGAAATTCTTTTTTATGACATAAATCAGTTTAAAATGACGTCATATATATTTCACAAAGAGATTATTTGATTTTATGTTGATGTGATATGTTTGCTTCTTTTTAAAAGCGATGAATATTATATATTTATTCTTTGAATATAAATTAATTTAGCAAACGATAAGATATAATTATTGAATTTTCGAGAGAAAATTAATTAAACTAGCTAAATTTAGCGTGTAAATGTTTAATATAGAATTAATACTGTGTTTGGGGCTTTTTTCCTGTTGAACACATATGTTGTGTGGAAGCGGGCTAAGTGACAAATTCTGTTACAAACCTACTTGTTTTAAACTAAAACAAGTAAAATCATTTCTCTTGTTTTCTACTCTGTTCGAGGCATTTTGCGTGTGCAAATGTCACAGTAGTTGTTTTCTAGGTAAACTCTGTTTTTACTGAATTATTACAGCTTTAACAATTTATAATTTTTTATGCTTCAATTAATTAAAAAACCATAAACAATTCTTGATTTTTTTTCATAATAACAATAAACATTTTAGAAACAAATTACTTTCCTATTATTAAATAAGACTTGTGCTTAGTTCCTGAAAAAATTGGAGGAAAAAAAAAATAGTATGCATTATTGCATTTGAAAAACAATAACCTTTACTATTCATTCATGAAACATGCAGTATTTTTAAAAAATATTTCGTAAAATTAAAAAAAAAAGTTTTATTATCAGTTCAGCGAACAAAAGATCTACACGAAAATACTTAATATTCTTTAAATAACTTGAATATTTTTTCTCTTTAAAAGCTAGGATTCTGAAAATAAACCTAAATATAAGAAGTGTATCTAAACATTTCTGAAATACCCCTACCTACATTTTAGGGGTAATTGAAAATAAATGTGTTAGTTTCTTTTATCCACTTCCAGGGAGTTTTCATAATTGAAAACAAATACATAATTTAAACGCGACATAGTATGCAAATAATAATATAGAAATATAGTACATACTTAACAAATAATATAGAAATATAGTACTAACAAATAATATATAAATATAGTACTAACAAATAATATATAAATATAGTACAAACAAATAACAAAAAATCTAACAGGTTATTCCCTAGTACATGAGAAATTTAAAATTTCGTATGCACAAATGTTATATTTCATTGTCCAATCTAGAGGCCCGACTCGTGTAATTTTTAAGTTTGAAAAAACCATTTTCCAACTTTTGACACATGGAAGGATTTAATTGAGTGTCACATAACTATTGAGGACGTAATGTAATGTACACAGCATCAGCAATTCGGCAGTCAAATACGTTGACCACCGCATGGAAGCAAAACAAAACAAAATATCCTATAGTCAGGGTAAAATTACGTTTTGCATATTAATTTAATATTTTTTTTTTAATTTGTTTTTTAACTGTCCCTCAGAGTTGAGGTTACACAATGGGCGTTTTAGTTTGGTTAGACTCTATCAGCAAGTTTATGAAATGGAGGAGAGAAAAAAATCTATATGTTTGTGAGTGTCAATAATTTTATTACCAGTTTTTCACCCACGTGTTGAACACACCCGATTGTACCTATTCTAGGTGTTCTTTTGAAACGCAGCATTTTACAAAAGGTGCTAAAGACTTAAAGTTTTAACACCTCTTCCTGGAATTACAGTCATAAAATCCAAAATATATGAAATAAGGTGTAAAACATGTGTCTTTTTCTCTTTAACCTGCAGTTTCCACTAGATCTGAAGCATTTATTTTCCTTTTAGTGTCATGTGTTACTAGGCAAACATATTTTAAGTGTCTTCTGTGAAAATACAGTTAAGGATTACTACCGTGAAGATTTCAAGCTTAAATTGAACATTTTCTTAGGATTTTTTTCTGATCGTTTACTTGCGTGTTTACAAATGCTGTTTTATGAATAAGCGCTTGCCAATTTACACCTTATACATGTTTTTTTTGAAAACTTCATAGCTTCCATTGTGTATTAACTTTATTTCAATTTTTAAGTTCTTTGTTACGAACTTTTTATTTTTAATAAGAACTTTTGTGTATTTAGTATTAAATATCTCACATGGGCAATGAAACTACAAAATGTGCTAAAAAATAGCTTTAGTTCAGTTTAAGTTAAATGTAATGAAGGACTTACTTAGTGAATGCCTTAAATTTTACAGCAAAATACATTTAAAACAAGAGTTCTAAAATAACTAATATAGCCTACTTTTCTCTGTTACTTAAATACCCAATGAATTTCTTATAGAAAAATAAGTAGGTTTGTAACATTAACTGTCACCAAGAACCGGCTCCATACAAGATTTATACATCTAAGAAAAAATCGCCAAACACAGAGTTTGGTGGTCATTTACACTTTTAAAAAGCAAAATTGTATATTTTCATTAATTTTCTTTCGCAAATTCAATTAATATTCTTTATCGTTTGCTAATTTTATTTGCAGTTAAAAGCATACAGTCCCTGGACAAATTATTAGACGAACTGCAAGATTTTATGTAAAATATTAATTACCGGGTGATATTGTACCGTTTTATTATTTTAAATACAAATATGTAGTCTACAACAATTCCTTTAAATAAAAATCAATAATATTGTAGTTTAAACATACCATTATTGCATAAAAACTCTTAAGAAACATAAAATTACTAAAAAAATATACAGTGCGTCTAATAATTTGTCCAGGGACTGTAATTATGTAAAATTGCTTACTCCGAAAATGGAAATCAAATTCTAATAACCGTGCCGGCGACATTCGACCTGTTTTTAAAATGTCGCCACAACGCCTGATGACGCGAGCTTTTAATTTTGAAGGGAATATGGAGTATTTCCTGGACGGACATATTCAGCATATCAATACATACTTTTTCACTTTTTAAAAAATTCTTTTGAATTTTAAAAAAGGAAAGTAAGCTAAAAAGCTTTATTATTTTTCTTTTATAAGGCAAAGGACGTCGTATCAGATGTAACTTGTTGGATCTAGAAAATATGATTGTTCATAAATTTTTGTGAGTTTTTAAGTTGCTTAAATGTTAGCTATTATAACATGTATGCATTGGAAAAGAAGTAGTGAAGATAACCCATGCAGGGACTCGCATTTCTTGTGCCATGTAATTTTATGAAGAAATGAGCAAAGCTAGATCAGCCACAAAGTTTTTGAAATGATGTTTAATTCTAAATTATTAAAGGTTGCTTTAACCAAGTGATGCATCAGTAAACTTCAATACCTGTTAAGTAAAGACATATTTATCATTTTTATTATACCCTAACAAGTTTACGTTAAAATAGAATAATGTTGTAGGGTCAGTTTTTCACTTCATTGGTTTAGTATAGATGGCGCCACTCATGTAGAGTTATTTATTCCTAGTTCATTAGTTACATGTTACCATTTGTTTGATACTTTTTTTCTGCACGTAGTAGGCAATTTTTTTTACTTTCAATGGGCTTGTTTCACGTGGGATCTGGCAACAGCTCTGCGGTCATGTTTTCATTTTTCTCGAATTACTTTTGTTGATATTCGAAATAGAGTTTTCTAAGTAAGTTATTTTAGATGTTATTTTTTAAAATTACAACTTCTAGCTGTGCTGTTGGTTGTTTTAATCATTTATCAAGGAAAACTTGCATTGAAAGAAGTTGGAATTAAAAAAAAATAACAACTAAAATATTCTTAGAAATCTCAATTTGGAATACCCAAAGTGGATTTTGAGCATGGGTCCATCTGTCAGACTGTTTGTCTGAAGCCACTGTGACTAAGCCCCTATTATGTTTTAGAAATTAGCTTACAAAATACATTAATTGCCATAAATAAACAAGAAGTCCTGAAAGAACTAGAATAGCTGTCATAGGACAAACGAGGAAAGGCGTATACAGGTAGACGGACACAAAGTATAAAAGATAGGTCTCTCATATCTTTCGATCAAAAAAAGATTTTTTAAAAATAAAAATCGAACTGATAGAACTTTTATGACAGAGCGTCTTATAAAAAAACAGATAGACAGACGGATGAAAAGCGTACGGACAAAAAGTTTCTAATGTCATACCTTTTTTAGCAAACAGATAATTTTTGAAACCGGACGATTATAACAAAATTTAGAATTATTTTAAAATACACCTTCCATATTGAATCTTAAACATGCTTTGCAATTTAGAGAGATTATATATTTTTCATTGAGTTTTGTCACTGTTGTCCCTTTCATGAACTCATGAAATGGAGACCACAATAAAAAAGTGCACAGACTGGGTTATGAGTGACTTTTTCAGAAACAGGAAGGTAAATAGGACATACAATGTTAAAACCAATCAATGTTAAAACCAATCACATACTTAAAAAAAATTGATTTTCTGGAGACCAGAAATCGAAAATGACTGAGAATTACCCTTAAATTTAAATATTATTACCAAAAATGATAAGTAAAGAAGTGAAAGCTTACATTTTGTCTTGTAACAAGAAGTTCATAAAGAACTAAAATAGCCTACTTTCCTGTTACTTAAATACTTACTGAAGTTCTAATCGGAAAAAAAAACTATGTTCCAAAAGTAAATATCATCAACAGCCGTTTCTACACTAGATTTATACAATTAGAAAAAAAAAATCGAAACACAGCACCCAGCTATAATTTAAACTTCTAAAAGCCAAAATCAACTATTTTCCTTAAATTTCTTTCGCAAATTAATTAAATATTATTTATCATCTGCTCGTGATTTATTTGTAGTTCGAAGAATAATTAAATATTTATAATAACAAAAGTAATGAAACTACTCCGAACTACATTAAAAAATAAGAAATGTAAATTAAAACTAAGCATAATTGCATGCAAAAGTATGCCTTGCCGCTTTCTTGGTAGATAATTAATGAATAATCAAAGAATCGAATTGTGCTACACTTTATGACGTCTTTCCAAACTGATTCATGAAAATATTATTTTGCTTCAAATATGTTTAAATAAATAAAGTTTCTCATGCCATTGTTGATTTGGCAACAGTGATTTAAATGACTCAAAATTGAATTTCAATGTTAATTCAATGGGAAATTCGCCGAAAGATAGTAGATTTATATCCGTCCAGACGTACAGACAGACGGACAAAAAGTATGAAAGTTGGGTATCTGAGGTCATAGCTTTCTAACAAAAAAAGAATTTTTAAGATCCGAGGGATAGAACCGATTTTGAAAGAGGGATACGGACAGACGGACAGACAGACAGACGGAAAGACAGACAGACATACGAACAGACAGACAGATGGACATCAACCGCATTTCAATACCTACAGTGATTTAAATGACTCAAAATTGAATTTCAATGCTAATTCAACGGGAAATTCGCCAACAGATAGTAGATTTATGTCCGTCCGGACGTACAGACAGACGGACAAAAAGTATGAAAGTTGGGTATCTGAGGTCATAGCTTTCTAACAAAAAAAGAATTTTTAAGATCCGATGATTAGAACCGATTTGGAAGGGGGTACAGACAGACAGACAAACGGACAGACAGGCGGACAGACAGATGGACAGACATACGAACAGACAGACATACGAACAGACAGACAGATGGACAGACAGACAGTTGGACATCAACCGCATTTCAATACCTACAGTGATTTAAATGACTCAAAATTGAATTTCAATGCTAATTCAATGGAAAATTCGCCGACAGATAGTAGATTTATGTCCGTCCGGACGTACAGACAGACGGACAAAAAGTATGAAAGTTGGGTATCTGAGGTTATAGCTTTCTAACAAAAAAAGAATTTTTAAGATCCGATGATTAGAACCGATTTTGGAAGGGGGGTACGGACGGACAGACGGACAGACGGACAGACAGACGGACAGACGGACATCGACCGCATGTCAATACCTACTTTTTCATTTTTTAATTCTTCGAATTAAAAAAAGAAAAGTAGGCTAAAAATCACGATTTTTTTTAATTGAATGATATTCTAATTGCAAATAAATGAACTGGATTGATGAGTAATAAATAGGTTGTGGTATTATAACTTTTACTAAGCATGCTACAATTAAAATTTGATTGTTATCCAGTTCAATTTAAAATTAAGTATTTCCAGTTTCAAATTAAAATTTTTTAGACAAAAAATTAACAATTTCATGTTTCATTTATTTTTTTGCAAATAAAAAATACTTGAGAGAAATCAACGATTGTGTGCAGAAAAAGCTTCAATCTAGAAATAATATTTTTCTATAGTGCCTAAAAATCTGCAAAGATAAAAATTAAAAAGTGCGTATAAAAGTTTCTATTTTTTTTTAAATTAGAAAAGTTATTTATATAAATTATTATTTTTCATGCTTAAAAAAATATGGAAAATTTCAAAGTGAAATACCGAAATAAAGTGTATTCTATTGAGAATATTCTGTATAATGAGTATAGGAAGCTAAAGAATGTTAAACAAGTTCGACACTTAAAACTTTTCTGATTAATTTTTGATCACATAATACTTTGAAATATCCAAGTCAAATTCCGCATCATTTTGTATTATTTAAAATATTTGTACTAAAGAATATAATTTAAAAATTATGAAAAAATAGTGAATCGAAGCATTGATTATATTTTTAGAGAAACAATTTAGCTCATCAAATTTGGCGACATTCAAAATTCTGTAAATTTTTTAGCTAAAAATTACAATTTGTACAAACATTATTTGAACGAGGATTTTCGCGGAATTGCCAAAATGTCTTTCGTTCTGTAAGGAGAAAGCGGGTAGGTATTATTTGCAAATTGGTTTTTGACTCCTTAAAATGTATTCGACCTTCGTAAATATTGGTTAGCGAATGAAAAGTCCTTAGAATTTACTGTATTTTGGATTTTTTAACTTTAAAAAAGAATTTAGAGTGTACATTGAAAATTTCAAAGTTAGTAGTAGGGGAGACCGGGGCTGGTTTTCCATGTTTTCTTTTTTTTTTTGGTTGTATATTTTTTTACTTTTATTTATTTTGAAGTAAACAACATGTCGTTGTCTTCTTTACATGCTTATCTACAAATTATCGTTACTACTTTTCCAAAAAGTAAATATACTTTTTGGCAGCAAGTGGTTAATTGCAAACATGATGAGCTGGAAAACGTGCCCCGTATGCGGGGTAAATTTTCACAGACTGCCAAAAAGTGATGGGGCAAATTTTCCAACTATTTTTAAAAAGATTTAATACATTTGAATTTTTGAATTTTTTTTTTACTTAGATTTATTGTAATCCAAAATAGCTCAAAAAGTACCCAGAATGTAGGTATTTTTTTTAAAGCCAGTTTATTATACCAAACTATTTTAGCCAATTTCACTGAAGGTCATTATCATCTGGATCCCTTTAAACTTACGTAAAAATTCCCCTTTTGTGTAACTATACTTTGGTGCTCTTTTCTAGAGGTTGTCTAAGAATTGTTAAAAATTAAAAAAATTGATTAACTAAAGTTTGGTGTGATTGCTTCACCCTTTTTTTAACAAACCAATTGACTCAAAACTTTGGGTGCAACATGACACATTACTACTTTACAGTGTAATCATTCACGATCTATGAAGAATATTTAAGTTTCTGGATGCTTTTCGGCTAATACATCAATTCCTGATAGTTTTTAGAGTGACATATATTGCTTCAGAATAGTGCGAGTTCATTCAGCTTCAATTTTCATTATTATGTAGACAATTTTGAATCTAGAGCAAAACTTTTTTCATTACGTGTTCATACAATAAAAATAATTTGTTTTATTTTTTAATATTAAGCTTAATTTACAAAGATTGGAGCACGTTTTTCCACAAGGCATTGTTGGAAATCTTGTCCCGTGACATTTTAGAAAACATGCCCCGTCGTCATATTTCGACTTTAATAGCACCTTTACGAGTAGAATTTTAAATTATTTTGAAAACGAATGTATAAGTTACATAGAGAGAGGAGCCACCTTTCAGCATACGCAATGATAAAACTGTAAGTTTAATAACAGTATGTTTGATTTAGGTTTGAATGTAAGCATGAAAATTTACTCAATTATAAAAAAAAATTAAAAAACAGCTCTAACGAAAATATTACAACACCAACTGATCAAAAATTCTTGTGGGTGACATAAAACGGGTTGCTTCACTAAAAAACCAAGCTACGGGTTGCTTCACTAAAAAACCAAGCTATGGGTTGCTTGCTAAACCAAGCCGCCATTTGGCTCCTCCTAACGGCTCATTTCTAGTGTAAGGCCTGGTAGAAAACTCACCCCATGGGAAAACTAGCCCCGCTCTCTTCTAATTTTAATCTGAAGACAATCCCTTATGTAAATTATGTTTCAGCCAATCAACTCAGAAAGCTATTGTTCAACTGAAATATATATATTTGGTAGAATAGAATGACAAATAGTAGATATAATCAAGATAGGTACTTTTTGCATAATAGCATGTATAAAAAACTCCTCAAAATGTCTTGATATTTATCGAAACAATCTATTATCCATAACTCTGTTGAAATGATTTGAATTAAAGAAATGAGATTTTTTCTTAATTAAGAAAAATTTGCTGTATTAAAAAACCTTTCTCATTTACTATCACAGTGTGATGGTTAAAGTGCTGTGAATTAACATAAGATGAAAAATTTATTGTGTGGCGTCGCCAAAAACGTTTGCTTCACTGGCAGTGATGGTGCACCGATCTTTTCTGTTGAAAAGCTGTATTAAAAAACCTTTCTCATTTACTATCACAGTGTGATGGTTAAAGTGCTGTGAATTAACATAAGATGAAAAATTTATTGTGTGGCGTCGCCAAAAAACGTTTGCTTCACTGGCAGTGATTGGTGCACCGATCTTTTCTGTTGAAAAGCTGTATTAAAAAACCTTTCTCATTTACTATCAGAGTGTGATGGTTAAAGTGCTGTGAATTAACATAAGATGAAAAATTTATTGTGTGGCGTCGCCAAAAACGTTTGCTTCACTGGCAGTGATTGGTGCATCGATCTTTTCTGTTGAAAAGTTGTATTAAAAAACCTTTCTCATTTACTATCACAGTGTGATGGTTAAAGTGCTGTGAATTAACATAAGATGAAAAATTTATTGTGTGGGCGTCGCCAAAAACGTTTGCTTCACTGGCAGTGATTGGTGCACCGATCTTTTCTGTTGAAAAGCTGTATTAAAAAACCTTTCTCATTTACTATCACAGTGTGATGGTTAAAGTGCTGTGAATTAACATAAGATGAAAAATTTATTGTGTGGCGTCGCCAAAAACGTTTGCTTCACTGGCAGTGATTGGTGCACCGATCTTTTCTGTTGAAAAGTTGTATTAAAAAACCTTTCTCATTTACTATCAGAGTGTGATGGTTAAAGTGCTGTGAATTAACATAAGATGAAAAATTTATTGTGTGGCGTCGCCAAAAACGTTTGCTTCACTGGCAGTGATTGGTGCACCGATCTTTTCTGTTGAAAAGCTATAGGAGTAAGTTGTTCATGTGACCCTCTACGTCGTTAAAACATCAATTTGCTGTAAAACAATCAGAAAAACACTGTGATGTAAAAAATAACCAAAAGGTGCTGTATTTTTTCAGAAATTTGTTACACTGTGGAGAAAATTATGCTTAGATCGTGGATAATTTTGCACTAAGAGTAACATTTTTAGTTATTATTCCGAATTATCACGTTTCATGTTTTTCAACGCGACTATCAAGGGCGATATCTTTGGCTTTTCAAGCCGGAGAAGAGCAATAGGTTCAATTGGTTATATCTTCCAATTAAATGCTGTAATTTATCAAACAATTTTGTTTGTAATTAGAATACGAGTAAAATATCGTTCTCTGAAAGCTGTTTGCCTATTCAGAACAAAGGAAATAACGTTTCTGTGCACTTCATTGAATTTCTAGTTTGTTTTAAAGACACCTGAGAATGGAAGTTAGCGACCGAAAAGAGCTTCGTTTTATTAGCACCATTAGTTGGGCCTTCCTTATTACCCACCATGCAAATGAGTCTTGTAAGAACTAAATAAAAACCTAATAAAATGGAATAAAACTAATAATAATAAAAATAGAACAAAATAAAATAATAGAACTAAATAATAGAAATAATAGAACTAAATAATAGAAATAATAGAACTAAATAATAGAAATAATAGAACTAAATAATAGAAATAATAGAACTAAATAATAGAAATAATAGAACTAAATAATAAATAATAGAACTAAATAATAGAAATAATAGAACTAAATAATAGAAATAGAATAATAGAACTAAATAAAATGAACCAATTAATCGGTTTGCGTATGTCAATGATGCACAAATGTGACTTTACTTCACTGCCAGGACTCAAGTTGTAGTATTTGGATGCCATTCCCAGAGTTGACTTGGTTAAGCTAGTATGAAATATTGTCGCACTAGAGCTACACGAGGGCTATTAATGCTGGGCGTCGTAGTTTAGAACCACAGTCAAGTGAAGCTAGAGTTGACTTGTAACATAACTTTATTAGTTTCAAAATGGTCTTATATTGGCTACTGTAAAAAAGCAATAGGAACCGTTTTTAAATACATTTACTAAATTTTGTTTCCATCATGAGCCGATGATTTGGGACTACATGCAAACCATGACAATGTCGTCCTCAAAAACACAATTTTTTAATAATAAATAAAGACAAAAAAATATACGACTCAACATCAAAATAACAGTTAAACTAAAACACATACCCAAAACTTAATTTTTTTTTCACACCAGCAAAATATGAATCTGATGAGTCTATTTCCCCAACTCAATTACGAAAACGATAAACGTCCGCCCGTCCCTCCCCCCATAGAGAGCGGGGGAGTGGCAATAAGATGACGACCCAAGAGGATGCTGAGAGAAAGAGAGAGAGAAAGAAAGATTCTTTCGTTTGGTCGGTTGGCCGTGCGACGATGCTCCTGTGCTCGTTACGAGCAGCCTGCCTCGTATTGCTCGTGCTGTGGGTCCAACTCGTGTTTTCGCAGTCCAAGTCAAAGTCCAGGGGGAAAGGGTCCAGGTGGTGGTGAGTACTGTGTTTGGTGGTATTTATGCTTTTTGAAAAAAAATTATCATAATTTTGGTGGTATTGATGTCATTTATTTTGGTTACATAAATGTAATGGATTTCATTTTAAAATTAAACGTATATTTATATTGTATATATTCACTTTGTTGTCGAATATAAGAATGCCTGCTTTTTTTCGACTAGCTCAACTTTAAAGAAATATTAAATAGTGCAAAGTCGTTTGTATTTACAGAATTTTTTAGTGATACAAAAACTGGCTTGCAAAATAATGATACAAAATTGGCAAATAATGATACAAAATTGGCAAATAATGATACAAAATTGGCAAATAAATGATACAAAAATCGACAAAAACTGGACACTTATGTACAATATTTTTAAAAACTTTAAATTTAAATATTAAAAATGAGTTACTATTATTTATCAATTTAAAAATCGTGTGTATTGCTGTGTGTGAGAAAACTGTAGAGAAAATCGTGCTACTTTATATTTGTAACTTTTAGAAGGATCTTAAATTAAAGCAGAATACGATTTCAGTAAAAAGTTTAAAAAATACAAAAAAAATCTCAAGTTTATTAAATCGATTTCCTTTCAAGAAATATATAGTGGTACTATATAGACATTTTAAATCAACTGCAAACTGAAATTCTACAATACAACATTACGAGGTTAAATTTATATTTTTTAATCCTTTTAATTTAACAAAAATAGTCAAACGTTAAAAAAAAATGTTTGCATATGACCTAAAATTTAACAAAAGTCATATTATAGTGTAAAAGTACTACTTATAATTATTAATAAGTGCTGCCCAGGAGAATTTTGTTTTAGAGATATTGCAAGCTGCAAACGGTTCTAAGTGACAGCTATTTTTAGGTAACTTTTCTTTTAATTTGTGTTTTATTAATGTAGTAGAAGTATTTAAATACTCTAAACATTCTCTACTCATTACTACACGAATCTTTGATATTTTAATGTTTAAGTTATTGATTACATAAAATTTAACTTAAAAACTTTTGGCTAAAATTTATGTCAAAAATTTACATCTTTGCAGCAACAGCCAATGCTTATACTAATTGAGTATTAGGCTCATGCCGTTGTGATTAGTGACAGTTTGCACTGAATGCCCTACATTACGTGAAAAAATGTGAAAAGCCAATACCGAGTTTAATTTTTTAAAAAATCTTCAAAATGAAGAATTTTTTTTTGTCCATCTCAATTCGTTCTTCATTCTTGAGAATTTGGGGGTTTTGGATCAAAGACACAAAGTTTTGAAATGTTTTAAGTTGGTCAAAATATCGATTTTTCAGTTTTACTTCTTATTATTCACAATATCTTTCTGAACATTTACTGAAAGTTTCATAATGATATCTTCTGTAGGAAAAAAAAGCTATTAAATATTTTCTGGAGTCATTCCTATAAGTTTGAATGCATACTTCGTCTGCTTTCTACATTTTTTCTCTGTTTCGCGTTTTTCAATTCTTGTGTTTAATAAATCCTTAAGGCTTTTATGCTAATTAAGTTAGAATTTTGAAATTTTTAACCTGTGTTCTTATATATATTGCACAAAATTGTGCATGGAATAAGGTATACTGTGTATAGTTTTTTTTTTAAATGTAGAATTCAATAACATGTATTTTTTTGTGATTTTCAGTATAAATGCATGTTACTTTTTAACTGTAGCTCACATTTTTAAAATACATGCACAGTTCTTGAACAAATAGTACTAAAAATAAACTATAAAAGTTTGGTGGAGTTATTCTCAAAATTGAAAGAGGAGTAGCGTTTTAAAAAAGTTCAAAATTTTGACTTTTTTTTACAATAAATGAAAAACTACTTGTAAATTTACTACTTTGTTTTTATTGCTAGAAAATGTTTATTTAAAGTGAACATTATATAAAACCACGATAATTTACAAGTTTATGTTATTATTTCTAGAAATAACGTTTTGGGTACCGTATCCCCTTAAAATCTAGGGATGAGTAACACTACATGACTTTCTATTACTACTCAATAAATCAACATACATGCCATTTAAAGGTAATTATACTAATTCAGTGACTTATACTTATTTACCTCATAAGGTCAATTCAATAACTGTACAAATTAAAAAGTTCAATGGCAGCTACCATTTGCGCATCATAAAATAGTTTAATAATATTAGATTAAATAAATTTAATTAGAATCACTAACACTTCAACAGACTTTATAAGTTGAACTTAATATTGAAAATTTGGTAACATAATAAAATAAAATTTTAAAAATATTTCTCTCAACTTTTCTGCGATGAAATTCTAAAATTTTCTGTTTGACTTAGCGTACTTAGATGTTTTTATATAATTCAAATTTTTTACAGCTCTTTCTAATCAAATAAAATGTGAAGACATCTCTAAAAATGATAAAAAGCAATACCGTGTACTATAATTTTCTACATCTATAATTAAATTTTGTTCTTTTTTGTTCGCTGTTTAGATCAATTGCATTAACCAAAGTATATATTTTGACTAAATTTAAATGTTTTTAAAATGTTTAAAAAGCACTTAACGTCTTTTTAGTAACAGAATCATTGTGTAATCCAAGTTTATCATTTTTAACTTATTTACTTAGTTAGATAAAATATATTTTCCTAACAAAGGGTTTAGTTTGAACGAGGGATAATTTCGAGAGGATTGTTTGATACAATAGCCACTTAAATAAACCAACAAAAAGTGTAGTTTTTTATGTTATGATTTATAAAATAGAAGATGCAGTAAAATGAATTGTAACTGTAAATGTAAACCGTCACTGTTAGTTATGAAAATTAGTGGACATTGTACAATATGATAAGCGCGGAATGTCGATGATGTGAGACGGATAAACCTGGGACGATCGACAAACCAAAAAATTTATCTAACTATCTAAAACTTAAAATTACCGATAAATTTACATATATTACATCAAATTTGAAAATAATAGGAGAGTGTGTTAAAAAAAAATACAATGAAGTTTATTTTTTTTAAAAGTGTGTGTACATTGTTATAAAAATACAGACGTACTGTCCTTAATATTACTCCTATATCTAAGATACACTGCATTTTTTTTATTATTAAGCAGTTTTTTTTAAATATTACAATCAAAATAGTTCTCTCAATATTTAATGCAATAACATTCATTCACCATTTTCATGTTAAAATATTGTATAATAATGATATTAAACATAATGTGTTGTATGACGCATTAAGAGGTTTAAAAAATGTAACACTCTTAAATGGTGTTTAAGTTGCTGTTTGTTGAATGTTTTGTTCATTATTTTTGTTGAATGATAAATCGTAGTATTGGGATTCACTGAAGAAAATTTCAACGCTTTTTGACTGTTCATTATTTATAGATATGGAGAAAGTACTTCGAATAACTAGACGTCATAATTTTGTCAACGAGAGATCGTTATACGGGAGAATTTTAAACTAACCTAAAAAACTAAACTCCTCGTCGCAACAGCCCATTACTGGGCCAAGGCCTGCCATGCCCATTTCAGCTTTCGTGACCTAGAGCCTTTAAACTAATCAACATTTGTATAAATTTCTTCAAAGAGTTGTATTTCGTGTCTCTGACCAAGACCTTTCCTGAAAATATTTTTTTTTTTTTTTTTTTTTTTTTTTTTTTTATTTTATTTTATTTTATTTTATTTTATTTAAATTACAACTACCATACAGATCTAGTCCAATTACAGGTAGAGGATAAAAGCAAGGCAAAGCACAAATATAAAAAACTAAAATGGAACACTAAAAGAAAAACAAAAAATAAAACTATTAAAATATAAAAGGTCAGTAAAATCAATTAAAAAGATCCATCGTTAAAACTGCAATCAGCTCCAGATCAGATTGCAAACAAAAGATCCATAATATATAACAGGACAACAAAATATACAGTACAAAATACAGACACAAAGACAAATAAATATACCAAAAAAAAAAAAAAAAAAAAACAGAGCATCAGCACACAGAAACAAACAAAAATTACACAAAAAGTGAGAAAATATCAATTTTAAAATTAGAAAAATCATCAAAAAAAATATCTCTTTTGACTGGTAGATTATTAGCAATATTTATAAATTGCAGTATCGGTTGGTTTTTAAGATAATTTTTAGTTAATAAAGGTTGCTTAAATATAATTTTATTACGAGTATTGTATGGAGGAATATATAAATAAAATTCTTTAAGTAAAAAAGGACAATCAATTTTGTTATGAAATAAACTATGAAAAAATTTAAATAATGATACCATTCTTCTGGATTCTAATGAATTTATTTTGTTGTTTGATCTAATTGAGGAGTTCGATGGATATTGCTCATAGCTATTAGATTTAAAATGAATATATCGTAAGAATTTATTCTGTATTCTTTCAATGGTATAGATGAGTTGCTTGCAAGAAGGATTCCAAATGACACAGCAGTATTCTAATATTGGTCGAACTAAAGTATCAAAAAGACATACAAGAACAGATATGTCAGAAAAATTACTGGTAGTTCTTTTTAGCATACCAAGTTTTTTATGCGCCTTTTTTGTTATCTCCTGTATATGCAAATTAAAAGTAAAACTAGAATCATAAGAAACACCAAGATCCCTAATACTATTTTTGCGAGCGAGTTGTATATTGTTGATAGTATAATTGTGAACAAAAGTATTTAGTTTTCTTGTGAATGTAACAACAAAGCACTTATCAATATTTAAAAACAGGCTATTTTTTATACACCACGAATGCAACTTGCAAAGTTCACCTTGTAAAATTTCACAGTCAGATATAGTTGAAATACAACGGTAGATTTTCAGATCATCAGCAAATAATAAACATGAGTCAAATAAATCAGCTAAATCATTAACAAACAAAATGAAAAGAAGAGGTCCTAAAACAGATCCTTGGGGTACCCCAGATGTACAGACAAAACAATCTGAAAAAGCAGTTTTATATTTTACATACAGAGGTCTTTCTGTTAAATATGTGCGTAACCACATGATTAATTCTTTACTAAACCCAATATTAAATAATTTAATCAATAAAATTTCAAAATCAACAGTGTCAAAAGCCTTTGCAAAATCAGTATATATTACATCAAGTTGTGCATTTAGTTTTAAAGCATTTGAAATATCGTTATTTAAACACAATAAATTACTAGCAGTAGAACGTTTTTTAACAAAACCGTGCTGATTAGGGGAAATAATTTGAGAAGTTTGAAGTGAAATTTTATTGCAAATAATAGATTCAAAGATCTTAGCGAAACTTGAAATAATAGCAATGGGTCTATAGTTGTTTATGTCAGACTTTTTACCTTTTTTGTAAACAGGTATAATTTTTGACGTCTTCCAGATATCTGGAAAAACCTTAGTTTTTAAAGACAGATTGAACAGTATTAGTAAAGGATAAATAAAACTATCAATATTAGCTTTGATTATATACGATGGAATGCAATCTAAACCTGCAGAACTAGATCCCTTTAAACCCTTAATGCTAATTTCTACCTCAGTGTTAGTAATAAGTTCAATATTGACCGCATCCATTGAGTTTAAACAAAAATTAGAATTATCATAATAATTACACTGTTTGGAGGAACTTTTAGTATAAATGCTAGAGAAATAATTCTTAAAACCCTCAGCAACTTCAATATCACTAGTTAATTCTTCACCGTTACAAAACATAACATGATTTTGATTAGTACTATTACGAAAATATGACCAGAAGGATTTAGGATTTGATTTTAAAGATTTTTCTACAGAATCAATATGACTTTTTCGGGCACGACCAATATCAGATTTAATTTTTTTCCTAATATGTTTGTATGATTCAAGGTCATTTAAGTTATTGTGTTTCCTATACTTTTTAAGATAAATATTTTTTTGCTTAATATTGTTTACGATTTCCCCTGTGAACCAAGTGGGATATTTCTTATTAACAGCCTTGATTTTGGAATACATTCATCCAATATTTCATACAACACAAGAATAAAAACTTTCCAATGCAATATTAATAGAATCATAGTTGTTTAAAAAATTCCAATCAACAAGGGTCAATAGTGTGCATAGCAAGTCAAAATTAGCCCTTTTAAAATTGTAGGTGTGTATCATAGGATCTAATGATTCATGTTTATATTTTGATATACTAGCGATTTTATTGAAATTTATTTGCAACGCAGGATGATACCTATCCTCAGGAGTTATTGGGGAAAGAGGTTGAATGATTGAAGCATCCAAATAAGTAAGTTTGATCAGGACTAGATCCAGAATTCTGTTTAAAAAATTTACAATATTATTGCAATATAACTGTATTTAAAAACGTGAAATGTAACATAATGTCTCGTGTCCCCTACTTATACATTTCCCAACTTTACAACAAATTTATTACGCCATGAATGTGTTACAGAGATAAATTCGTTTGTATTATAATATAAAATGACTGTATATTTTAGTATTTATAATTATCAACCACCAAACAATTTATATATTTTGCAATTTATACCTTTTTATGCGCGTCCCAAACTTTTACATGATTAACATCTCAGAAACAAAATGTGTCCATAAAAAAAGGAAAAAGGCTCTAAAAGGTAACTTCCAGTGAACAAGAAACACCTGTTTTGGCAGTATAGTACAACTCTGTTCCAGAATAATTTCTTTTAGTGCTTATAAAGATTTATTTATTTGTGAAATTTAGTTATTTATTGACCATAAATATGCTCCCCTCATTATTTACCAGGCATTGCAAGCAAGACAAAATTTTCTGATTTTTACAAATTGTAGTGACGGACATCTTTATGAACTAAGAATAACAATAATAAAGAGAAATATAATAGTTTTTATCTGTTAGGTTTCATCTTTTAAATAATGTTTTTTTCTGTTTATTTTAACACAATAGTTTTTTATTTATATTTCAAAATTACAAAAGAGTAAACTATATTAGTTTAAAAGAACTCGTTTTCTAGGGTTTACGTTATTTTTTTTTGAATAAAAAAGTATATAACTTTAGGTTACATCGTTTTATAATACATTAAGTACAAATTATAGTATAACATTGAAGATGTATTTTTTTATTATATGCATAATTTAAAAACAAAAAGGTGGTAAATAGTTAATTAAGGTTAGGTAGAAATGTTTCAAATTAATTAATGGGGTGGATTAGGGTGGAAAAATTAGGGATTCTTATAACCCTCTGAGAGATACGGAATTTGATTAAGTGTAATCTTGTTGACTGCATGACATTAAAATAAAATGTTTATAAATGGTTTTAAATTTTATTTCTTTAGTAGATGATTATTCATGACTGAATGTTATTAAACTTTAATTTCTGCACGGTTATAAGGTATCTCCCTACCTTGAAACGGCAAATTTTGACAATTTTCACAATTTGTTCTACTGTTTTAAAGAGAAGCCCTATTATTTACGTTTAAAAAACTGTTGAGAATTTTACTCTACGATAATTTAATCAAAAGTAATGGCTTATTTCAGTGAACCATAGCCCACTGTGTATTTTTGAAACCGTAACTTTAAACGCGTTCTCTGAAGAACGGTAATTTTCAACAAAAATGTTTTTAAAAACCTGATATCTAAAAAACTACTTGATATAATGTGAAAAATTTGTTATAGCACGTTTGTTATAAGTTCAAGTGTGTTTTGAAATGAGATCTAAGTAAAGTAACCGATAGAATTTATTTTATGGACTTTTTAATATTAAAATTTCCTTTTTTTTTAAAAATTTCAAAAACATGGCTTTGATTATATGTAATTCCTAAAATATTAGGAGTATTGCTTAAATATCATTTCAAAACACGTAAAAAGGTCTAATGAATGACTCTGTCTAATATTTAAGGAACAAATGAATCATTTTTTGACTTATGGCGTTTTGCGTAGCTCTTATATTTAAGGCAAATTTCTTCAAAATTTGCATTAAAAAAAAAAAAAAAAATTTTTTTTGTCAAATATTCCATTTAACATTATTATTCATCATTACCTCTAAAAAAATTTAGTTAATTTTAAAGTATTAAAAAATTAGACCCCTCACAAGGTAGGGAGCTACCTTAAATTTTATAAATTATTAAAATTTATGTGTGTATCCCTCAAATGGTTAAGGCATATCTTTGAAAATACGCACAAGCTCCTTCATTTGGAGTAATAGTCTTAGTTTCTTCAAGCCTATTTATTCAAGTTGCTCATGCTTTATAAATAAAACGTAAAAGGTGCTAGCATGAATTATGATGGATTAATATTTATGTTTAACTATAAAAAAAACTTAGATAAAACTACAATTAACAGAAAATAACATGATTAAGGATAATATGTTTGGTATAGTTATTGTAATTATTGCTGAAATGCAATGGAGGCGTATTGGTTATTGGAACACTCTCTATTAAGAACTCTCTCGATATATATTTCTAAATATTTTTTTTTTGATTTTGTATACTTTTGTATATAATACCAAAAATGACACACTGATAAGATAAAAAAAATCTTTTTTAAGAAACACTAATAAAATGTTGAACATATATTTTCATTATACTGTTTTAAATTTTATAATTTGCTAAAAGAATATAAACGTTGGTATTTCCAGCACAGGTCTTAAATGGTTTCTCATTATCATTTCTCACAGAAAATCTAAATTGTTTTTTATAATGATTTATTTACAAAATCATTATTATGGTAAAGCTTGATGATTATAATGCATTATGATCAGTTATTAGAATTTATTAATCGTATAAAAATTATGAAAAATTGATCTCGGCTAAAAAATTTAAAAAATATTTTAGTTCTGTTTTTTCTTTCGCAATGTGTGAACGAAATCTAAAATGGCGAAGTAAGAAAAATTAACGAAATTAAAGAGTCATAGTTTAAAATATAACTATTACAATAATAAATTTAAATATTGTGTTAAAAGTATTTTTATATTGTTGCGTAAAATAAAACATTTCACTTTATGTTTACCAAAACATATGGTCCCCTGTATCCTATGTTTACCAAAACATATGGTCCCCTGTATCCTATGTTTACCAAAACATATCGATAGAGAAATTTAATAAATATAGATAAAAATATTTTAGCTATTTTAATAACAATTTAACTACCCAGATTTAGTACATTTATTTTCTAAAAAGTATCAAACATAAAAATTTTATTTATAATGGGGTCATTTCTAATTTATAAAGCAAACCTCAATTCAAACACTTAAATTCTAAAAAAACACTTTCATCTTAATTCTTAGTTTATATAAAACGTTGCATAATAAATACTTTTAGTCCAGCTGTTATGGATGCATACCAAGTATTGCCATGCACCAGTTAGACCACTTGCAATTATTATTATTAAAAATATACCAAACTTTATTTAAACAAGAAAAATAGGTACAGATTATCTTTCTTCAAATTACTCTTCACTCTTAAAAGCTGATAAGCACATTTCACTAAGTTATTTAAAAAGATACAAGATGGCGCTGCTAGTAATTGAACTTGAATTGGATAATAATTTTTTAAAAAAATTAAAAATGAAATGATAATAGCATAAAATGACTGAAAATATTTGAGAATAGCCATATAATGACTGAAACAAACTTTAAAATACAAGACTAGTATGGCTTTTATTTTATATGCTTTCTTAACATTTGAGAAAAAATCAAATATATGCCCCCTCGATATATCGCGCCTCGCTATTTCGAGCATTCGGATGGTCAAGTTTTAGCTAGTGGAAACTATTTTTCACTAATGACATCAGTTAAAACTAGTTCTCACTAGTTAATTCTAGTTTTAGGTGATTTCAGATTTTAACTGTAACATGTCGATGTCAAATTATGTCTAGCAACTTTTTTTCTCGATGGATCATCCTGAAACTTGACTTCCATTTAAAAGTATGTTTTGTTTTACAATCCTGTTAGTGCACAATTAATTTTAAATTTTAAGAACTGAAATGGTTTGATAGAGGAGCATCTGAAAATTCTTTTCATGCTTTGATTATAAATCAGTCTTCCATTTTTATAAAATATGACGTATAGCACATTGTTCAACAGGATTTTGAAGGTCTTGCAAAAAACAAGTAATTGCAAAGTGTTTTTAATAGTTAATTTTAAAGGAATTTTGCATTAAAAAATGTTAGAATGGACATTTAATTGCTTATAAAAAACTGACAAAACTTGTTTGTGCACTTATAACACGTAAAAAATGTATATGTTTAGTTTGTTTGAAAAATATGTTTACATTAAGAGTATGTATGTGCAGGATTTTGCTAGGACCTCAGGAGGATACTATTTTTTTCAAAAATTAACTTTTCAACTTCAAAGGTTCATACTTTAATATTTGCCGGAAAACAAGTTTCTGTTAAAAAAAATTGAAATAGATTACTTTAGATAAATATTTTAATAAAAATTATTATAAATGAGAAAAAGAGTATAATATGTTAATAATGTGCCAGGTTACAGTAAATAATATAAGTCTTGTTTGAATTTTTTGTTTCCCCTTTTTACCATTATTTCATTATTAAATATAACTTTAATTATTCCATACTATTAATTTGTATACTATGCTTGAGATCAAAAGATACTCAAGTTAAATCAATCGAAATAAAACCTTATTATCTCGAATGCTTTTTTCCCCCAAGAAACATTGTTCTTAAGGGGGACCAGACCCCTCCAAATTTTCAAAAATGACATTTCAATGTTTTTAGTGTTTCTTAAACTATGCAATCTTAGCTTTACAACGATATCCCTTTAAAAAAAAAGTTTCAAAAAAAAAATAAAAGTAATTTTTTTTTAATTTTTTTAAAACAATGGGTTTTTTTTAGGTTTTAAAAACTCCCCTTAAAGTTTTCATAGGTAAAAAAACCCCCCCCTTGTTTTACTTTAAAAATTTAAAATTCCCCAAAAAATTCTTTTTTAATTTTGCATGGGACCTTTTTCTCAGAATTTTTTAAAGTATCAACCTGAAAATTTTTTTAACTATTTTTAAAAAATTGGTTTTTTAAAAAATTTGCTTTAAAAGGGGTTTTTGTAAAAAATATCTTCTTTTTTTTTTTTTTTATAATATTATTGATGTTTTTTTTTGGTCAAAAATGTAGTTTTACTTAAAAAAATTTTTTTAAATTTTAAAAAAAAAAAAAAATTTTGAAAAAAAAAATTTTCCCCCAAAATATAGTTTTTAACATCCCCTTTAATAACTAGTAAAAATTTCAAATTTAAAAAAAAATTTAAAAAGAAATTCCCGAGGGAAAAAAAAACATAAAAAAAGGGCAATTTTTTTTAAAATGGGGTTCAATGGAGGGGCCTTTTGGTCCCCCCCCTTTAAAAAAAAAATTTTTG
>CM033272.1:30759800-30969800 GCA_019343175.1 Oedothorax gibbosus
AAAAAATTATCTATAATAATAAAAATGAAGTTGTGTTTGTTTGTATGTTCCATATAGACTCTTAAACTAGACATTTGTTTGACTCGTAACTTGGCACAAATGCGTAGTTCATACTTAGATTATGATTTTTGAACTTTCAGGTTTCAAAATGTTCTATTTTTAGAGAAAATTCGAATTTTCTGAAAAAACTACACCACTTTGTCTCAAATCCGATCATTTTTTTACTTTCCTGATGACATCTGCTGACAAAATTAAATAAAACTTTTAACGAAAATAATTAAAATTGCCAATGTTTATTTCATTCTGTTGCCATTACTTTCAGAAACTAAATTCATTATTTGAAAAATAATTGACGTGTTTCAAGTGACGTAATTCCGTCCAGTCTCCATTCTAGGATTTTATTGTGGGTTTAGGTGATGATTTCTTCATTGATGGTAATGTTGATTGCAAATATGTGAATTATAACTATGATGGTTGTTCAAGGCCATCGTACCAGAGCTACATATTAGGGTTTCGTTTTCATTTTTTCGCCAAATACGTTACCCAACTCGCCAAATTCTTACCTAAACGCGCCAAATGATGATTTAAAAAAAAAATATATATAAGCTGGTTTGTTGTTCGAAGGCCATTGTGCTAGAGCTGTATAATATGAGTGTTTGTAGCTATATCTCTTTTCTCTCCAAATTCTTACCAAAAATGCGCAAAATGAGCTAAGAGATTTTATACGTTTATGAGGGAAATTCCGATGACTTTTATGCGTGCATTTTATAGCGTATTTATTTTTTATTTTGGGTTTTTAAGGTAGTATAAGTAACAGGATTTTATACTTCATAATGAGCGGAAACAATAACATAAGTTTATTATCCTGGAATGGATTAAATGGTACATATACTTGGATCGATTACAACTTTTTTTTAGTCCGTGCGGAGAACGGGTATTTATTTGCCAGTAGTTTTATAAAAACATTATCCTGCTCTATTTATATTTCAATTGTAATGAGATTACAAACTTAAGTTTTCATATAACTGTTAGGATATATAAATTAGAAATATGGAAACAAGATTAGAGTATTTTTTTATTAATGTGTAAAAACTTTCGTGCATACTTTTACAGAAAATGCAGCCTAATGTCAAGAGTCTTATGTTGAATCTTATGTATTAGCCGAATGTTGCTTTCTCATTTTATTAGTTTCGTTGGTGCAAAATGTTGATGTCACGTTACTCCATAAAGCTGGTGGATTCCTACGTGCCTCCAATTTTATGGAAGTAGTAACCTACAGATTTTTCTGCACGAGAAAAGAATAAATTAGAGAAGTTAATCACTGTCAATGAACAAAGGCCCATCTGACAACAATAACCATTTAAAATATTTTTTTACTATCAGGTTTATTGTAGAAATAGTAAGCATTTCGGAAACTTTACTTCATTATAGTACTTAGTTTACCTCTAATATTACTACAGCATCAAAATATAGACATTTTTAATAAATCATTTTTTTAATAAAAAATTAACTTTTCAATTCTGTAGATTCACTAATGTCATCCACTAAAAAGCATGAACATAGCCGTAAAGTTGGAAAATCCAATTTTCATGTATATTTTGGTCTCAATTTCTCAGATTTTCTATTTGGTTATTGTAGTCTTATGATCAACTTTTCTCCTACTGTAAAGTGAATCAACGAGTGAATTGTGGAATGTGTGTGGTACAAATAATGTACTTTTTTTCAAGTAATTTTAACTTTTTGAAATTTATCGAGTCATTTTTAAAGGAGAAAAGTTTAGAAAAATTTGGCCTTCACGTCATGACGTCACGAAGGGAAACCGTTCCTGTTGTACGGCTTTAATCTAGTAGGAGGTAATGGCCGAGCCCCCTCAAATTAGCAGTTTATTATTATTTTCGACAGAACGTTTAGAAAAGGTGGCGTGTTTTTTTTTAATGACGTGTAAGCAAACAGTAGCAACATTTTTTTATGGCTAAGAGCATATCATGGTACGTCAGATGACGTTTTCGGTCACGTGAGTTTCATAGAATCTAAGTGTACATATTTTAAGTAAAATAATTGTTTTGACGATTTTTAAGCTCATATTCTGAATTTAAAGCTTCTAACGTACCAGAAAAAGTTTAAATCCCTCATTTCGGGTGGGATGCAAGAGAGTTACTCATTGAAGCTACTATTTACTCATATATGTTGGCATACCTTTTCATGCGAATTGCTAGTATTACGTACTGGGACCGGGATAGCCTGGTCGGTAAGGCCTTGGACTGGCATCCTTAAGGTTGCGAGTTCGAGTACCGCTGCCTTCCGAAGACCCCCGTGTACGCTAATGGTGACTGGTGCACGTTAAACCCGTCGTGGTCACAAAGTCCTCCAAGTTTCCATACCAAATCAACACCTCTGGGAGTGACAGGCCAATTCTGGGGATCCTCTAGTTGGCCTCTGTCTCTAAAAATTAGATGGATCCACTTGCGTGTGTGTGTGTTGTGTCTGTCTTACTGGTCGAAGGTTTATAAGCGGGTCTCTAACCAAGCACACAAACCTGAATATATATGTCTACCAACCAACCAACCAACCTACGTACTGTTACGTTGTCTCACTGCGGCGCTGCCCATGATGTCATGGACTAGGTTTGATTGTGTTCTTGACAGCAACGTGGTGGGCGTTACTGTTAATGACGTAAGCACCCAATCATTTGTGACCACGTTGCTCAGCCATGTATATAAGCTTTGGTGTTTGGGGAACGTGATTTAATATTATGTTAAATCTATATTTTTTTCCTATGATGTTATTATAATATTTAATCTTTCTGTGGATGTTCTGTGGAATCGTGATGTTTTCTTTGATAGTGTTCTTGTGATGATTTTATTTGTGAACTTAGAAAACGAACTGATTTTCTGGAATTAAATAAATCTAATGTTTTTTTCAACTCTACGTGCTGGCTTATTTTTCCACTGCGCGAATATAACCGAATTATATATATATATAGCAAAGCTACAATGTGGCCCTCCTAATTTTGTTCTCTCGCATCTCCCCTTAGCTTGTTAATTTATTCTTATTTGTGTATAGTTACTCAATAACGATAGGCTGATAACAAGTTTCATAGAGTAGCGTTGCACCAAATTTATACAGTGTTCCATTAAATAGTGTACATTGTGCAGTGATTTGCATCTCAGTGAGGGAATACATTGTATTTAAAGTGAATTTAAATTAACTTACGCTTACCATTACTTTTAAATATTCATTTGAAATAATAACCCTTCTGAATAAGTAAATAATTACTCCAGTAACTAAGGCCCATCTCTACATAATACAACACAATATTAATAGCAACATCGATTTTCTATGAGAGTAAACGACGATTACTAAAACATTTTGTAAAATGATACAAAAACTACTTTTCGAACACCACATCTTCTGCATAAATCTTTTCGCAGTGATTTTAATAATTAAGCTGTACCATTATCTGCTAACTTGCTGTACGATCCCTTCCAGACCAGATCACGTGACACCCTTGAGCTATCAGGGCGGCGATTGTTTGCCGGTGAAAGTAGCCACCTCTGTGCGACTAAATATTGATATAATATTTTTTTGCCAACCCTCTTATGATGCTTAGGCACGCGAGCAAGCGACGTGGAAAAGCAATATCATTAGGACCATTTATATTGTTTATTAATGCAAAGAAGAACACGAGTGTATACCTAACTGGTACCGATGAATAAACTATGGTTGTTCCTGTTTTCAATACACGCGAATTCAAAACGGTTTTTAACTTTACAAGTAATGCCAATGGTTTATTCATTGTTTATTCTTATGGACTTAATACTTTAAGTTACATATTTATTTATTTCGAAGGTTTGACAAAGCTGCTACTTTGGATAGATTATTTTGATGAAAATACTTTGAATAGTGTAAAGCACATTAAATACATAAAAATTGTAAATATTTTTATCTCCCTCTTTCATACAAACATTTCTTCTCCTCATTGAAATATTAGCATAGTCTTTTTGTTTGGATTTTGAAAATTTTAAATGGCCTTGATTTTACACTCCAAAAACATTTTTTAGCAAAATAATGTGCACAAGGAGCAATTTTTTTTTAATTTTTAAAACAAGAAGAGCATTTATTTTGCAACGCTATGTCAACCTGTAGGGAAAAAAGGGGCTAAAGTTTAGGTTAAGAATTTCGAACTGTTTTTAAAACAGTTTAAATTTACATAGTAACGCACATAATTTTTAATTCAATATATATAATATATATATAATATATTATATATAATATATATATAATAATATTAATATATATATCATTATATAATATAATATATATATATATATATATATATATATATATATATATATATATATATATATATATATATATATATATATATATATATATATATATATATATATATATATATATATATATATATATATATATATATATATATATATATATATATATATATATATATATATATATATATATATATATATATATATTATATATATATATATATAATATATATATATATATATATATATATATTATAATATATAATATATATATTATATATTATATATTATATATAAGGTAGGACATAATAGGAAATATGATAAATAATTCTAGCATATTGATTATGCAAATTTTTATTTCGCAAATAAAAAGTTAACGATTTTTTAATTAAATATAGGTATATGCGCACCTAAAAGATATAGAAACAAACCTGCTCCGTTGTTAAGCAAGAGCATTATGTCCTTAAAAAATAAGACACATTTAATTTTCAAATTACCATAAAGAATGCATTATTTCTTGTTTGCTAAATATTATTTATTACACAAAGCAACACATTTTCAAAAAATTTGGGATCCAGTGGAGAAAGTAAAAAAAAAAAACTAAATAAATTTACCATAGCTGATGATTATCTACTTTAAATCTTTTGTTAGCTCTAGTTTTAGAGATATTTAGATTTTTGTGCATTAAGAAAGTACGCGAAAACGTTGAGTAAGACTGAAGCTATTTAAAAACCAATATACGATTCATTTGTATAGTTTTTGATAAAAACAAAAAAAATGGTTTCTACTCTTTCTATCTCTAGAGGTTTTGTTAAAATCTGACTTTTTTTAAAAACCTGAAAATGTTGCAATTTCAATATTTTCTGTAGAATGTATTATTTCCAATTTTATCTCAATGTGTGTTTGGATATTTGAGTTTTAAAAATGCACGTTTATTCACCCAATAACGACGAATTTGTGAATACAATTTATACCTAATTCATTTCCGAATCAAAACGTTAACTTAAGATTTCTTTTTAATTCGTGTTTTGCGTAATGTCCATAAATAATTCTGGACACTTTGTCTTATAGTATTGTGTTTATTTCGATAAACTTAAGCAAAAAGATCATTTGCGATCCTATGATCATTGGAAATTTTTCTTGCCAATCGTCGCAATTGGTAAAATGCACTTTTGATAAAATCGTGAGTTATATTAGTTTCAAACTAACTAGAACAAATGCTTTGCTGTTTTAGTACAAATTCAGAATCAGTGTGTTTCGTTATCTATAAATCATTGCGGTACAATTGTTTTAGGTACCTACAATTATGTCTTTTGCATTGCATAGATACATTACAGATATTTTGCAATGCATAGTGAATTGTTTTCGTGTTATCTATTATCTGGTAAAAATCATGCAATATAACAATTTTTATGTCGTTTTTTGCTATGAAAAATGCGAAGGGGTATTGAAGTGTGTTTGCTAATCTGATGGAAAAAGTTATTTATCTATTTTTTTCTGTACATTTAAGTAAAACCTTACGTAAACAGTTAAAATTTGTAGCATACACGAATACTGCAATTATGTTTTAAGCGCTTGTGCCAAAATTTGTCGACGCTTGTTATTGTATTGAAAAAGATAGAATGCTTTTATTTTCGTTATCTACGAATACATTTTAAAATACGGAATATATTCTATTGGAATAAAATAATTTAGTCCAAAAATGGGGGGCACGCATAAATTTTTTTTGAAAAGTAGTTTTGCATTAAACAACTGATTGATTGTTTATAGGCTAATAAATTGGGGGTAATGTTATTAAAAGTAAACTGTAAAGTCTATTGTGGGTTGGTTATTGAAGTTATTTTCATACAAATAATGCACATGTTTGTCGGAAGCAATTTGGCCTGAAAATTCAGTCAATCTGAGAAAATCATACTTAAAGAGAGAAAACACTGTGCTTGCGTTTTAAAGTTATTTTTTTTAATATTTTTTTTGCCTGGTAAAGATTTACATCATTTTACGTACTTATGCACTTTAATGCAAATCATACAAGCGTTATCTTATAAAAAATCTTTTGAAAATTTTAAAGGAATTGAAAGTTATAATGCTGCCTAGATAACTTTGAGTTTTAACTTTGATCGATATTTTTGCAAATAGCAATTCGTTAGAGTACATTTGCCTGTTTTAAATGTTTTTGGCATGCTTTTTCAAAAGCACGTGTTTTGCTGTATTTTTTAATAAGTAATTAGAGTGAAACATAAAAACAAGTAATATATTAAAAGATTTTTATATACACTCCATTGTTGTATCCACTTAAGTTTTAGCGAGTAAAGCAAAATTTGAACTCACAAATTATACATTAAAATTTACTGTATCCACTTAATGTACTTTGTCATGACATGGATGTAACTTGCCGCCTTAACTAGTTCTTCCACATACATTTCTCTGAAATTGCTTCAC
This sequence comes from Oedothorax gibbosus, assembly GCA_019343175.1. NCBI lineage: Eukaryota > Metazoa > Arthropoda > Arachnida > Araneae > Linyphiidae > Oedothorax > Oedothorax gibbosus. Next base: position 30,766,532 of record CM033272.1, read on the forward strand.
TTTTTCCACCGCCAGAGCAAAATCAGATTCAGATCTAAGCCACACACAGCGTAACAAAAAAAAACCCATACTATTCAGGAACAAGACCTTTAGCAAATGGACACGATTTGAATTTATGCATGTGAGATTGAACGCGAAGGGAAATGGTGTTCACACGCAAAATCACCATCAGAGGTCCATGTAGCGTTTATGTTTCACTTCATTTATGCTATTCCCGAGAACAAGCGTGGCTTTTTGGATACGTGTCTTCGTTTATTGCTATACTACGCACGTCCACCAAGAGGTGATAACATATCGTTGTAGAGCCCTTGACAAGTCCTGGCAAGGCGATTAAGGGGCAGCCACGACACGGTTTTACATCCGGTATATTTATACGGCCTATTAAGGCGACATTTTAACATAAATATATACATCTTCGTGGAATTAGTTTTTTTTGTTTAATTATTAAAGCGATGTGGTGGCGAGAACTGTTTGCTAGGAAAGTTATCTGGACTTGGAAAAGCAGACGACGCAGGTCCTGAATGGTGAAAATATATAATGAATTAAAAGGCAAATGCGGATTAATATGTAATACAATGTATATGTGAAGCAAATAACTAGAAGTACTAAATTAAAAAAAACCCATATAACTCTGCAATAAATTAACAGCTGAGATAATTATTTTATTTCTCTTCTGCAGAGGAAAACAGTTATAGAAATGCTTGATTGGAACGTTATCACAATTTCCAAGAAAGTATTTCCCTGCCGTCTTAAATATTTGAAGCAAAGGTTATAATTCTAAATGCAAGTAATATTTTCATTTTCAGCAATTCTTCATTTATCATCCTCATTATTTACCTCAAACTATATAGTAAGAAACATAGTTGCCAGCTTTTGACAATTTCATCTGAAAGAACGGTATACCAAATGATGGTAAAATCTGAAGAAAACGGTAAAAAGAATTGAATCTAAGACATTCAAATTTTAAAAAAATGCACTTTGCATTATAGTGAAATCGAATCAGTCATTGTGTGGGCGAAAGGTCTCTCCTTTATTAATAACCTATCTTTCTTCAAGAATGAATGGTCCCATTCGACCGTTATAGTTTTCACACATGAAGAACACGCATCGCTCCCAATATACTTTCGCGAATACAAGGGGCTACAAGCCACCATCTTAAGTAGAGGATAAAAAATATATATCTGGATAAAAAGATCCCCGCAAAAACCATACAAAGTTTTTACTGCTATAAAATAATTACTGGTTAAATCCTTGTGCATTTGTGACGATGAACAAAGTCGAAAAACATTAATCGGCAGAAATGTCTGTAAGGCAAAAATATTTTTTACAATTAAACAAAATTATTACATCATCATATTGGAAACTAAAAGTGTCATTAGCTATGGTACAAAAGAGGCCTTACTTAGGATATTATTCAGATTTTGGATTAATGACATTAAAATACTCTTTGTCCTGGTAAAATTCTCTTCACTCCGCATAATAAAAACCGCTATAACCACAAATTTCTTCTTGTGCCGTTATATTTTTCTCAAACAACTCTCATATTCCATAGAAACTAGAAAAAAATCCATCAAGTAAAAAAAAATAAAGCTTCTTATCTTTGGCAAATATCGTATTAGGGAGTTCCGCTATTGAGCAGTGAAATCGAATCAGTCATTGTGTGGGCGAAAGTCCTCTCCTTTATTAATAACCCATCTTTCTTCAAGAATGAATGGTCCCATTCGACCGTTAGTTTTCACACATGAAGAACACGCATCGCTCCCAATATACTTTCGCGAATACAAGGGGCTACAAGCCACCATCTTAAGTAGAGGATAAAAAAATATTATATCTGGATAAAAAGATCCCCGCAAAAATTAATTTAACGCACCACCGGTTTCCTATCAACAGCAATGCTTTTTTTCGGTTATTCTGTATATACGGGAGTTAAGTCCTTTGAGGAGGTTTTTGGTTAACAAGGTTTTTTCAGGTATGGCTGTGGGAGGGTTATGAAGTTTGGCATAGCTGTGCTGTCAGCTTGACTGATTTCTACATAGTGGGAATCTATTCTTACTCTTAGAAAAGGGTGTGTTTGGGGTTTGTAGTGATTAAAAAAGTCCATTGCGTTCGATGTTTAAGTTGTTATAGGTTTCTGTTATCTTATTATGAAAAGCAATGTAAGAAAAAGTGTCTGCACAATAAGATACGTTTAATACATGAGTAACATATAAAACAGTTATTGATAAATTATAAAACTATTTTGTACTTAAAGCTTTACAAATCGAAAATTTAAAAAGAGTAAATATTAAAATATCATTTTTTGGAAGAACAATTTACATATTTATTTTTATAAAGTTATATTTATTTTGAAGTCAGACAAAAATGTTTTTAATACATACGTTGGGAAATTAATGTATGATCAATGTCATTTTATTGACCTTAATATTTACTCATCAATAAAACTTCAATAAATAAAGTTTCAAATACAAAATCGAAAACATTGCCTTAGGCACATTCATTTTGACAGCTTTTTAAATCTTTTTTCGCTAAACATTGCATGAATAAAGCTTTCATAGATGTAAAATGACTTTAGGATTATCTTAAAGGGAAAATCGGATTCAAACGTTACTTTACTTGGTACAATGTATAACTTTAATCATTAGATAAATATTTAATAAAGCAGTTAGAGGATACAATATGTTAATAGATAAGGATAACTGACCTCTTCCGGCCAAAGCATTTTATCCAAATATCTAAAAGATAAAAATTATTTATCATATGATAAAAAAATTATTAAGAATATTATTTGTTAATACATGTGTAACCAATCTGTCATAATTTTACAATTCTGAAAATGACAAGCGAACCGATATAAAACCTCAGTTGAAGAGATTTCGCAAAAAAATGCGTGAAAAAAACTAAAAATGTAAGTGTTTTTAATACGAATTTTCCTGGCAATGTGTCAACGATGCATACGATAGTTTACAGATAAATTGAAGCAGTATAGTTCTTACTTACTTTACAAGCTTTCCTCAATGGTCGCAGATTTATTTTTGCAACTCTCAAACTCTCAACACATCCATGTTATTGAATAATTTTAGTCATATCATCATATTTTTATTTTAAAAAACGAGTACATATACCCCATTGTATAGTTCCCACGATTGTGAAAGGATGTTTAGTTACTAGAACTCAAAAAATAAAAACGATATTTCGGACAATTTATAAAAATGATGTGAAAGAAATCAAAATCAGAATTTCAACCAACCTAAATTATATTTCATAACTTCCGACTATATTATTGAAAACTCATATTATTAATAAGTTATTTTTGCTTAATAAACATGGCTATCAAAAAAATCAGCTATACTTTATTTTCAAAACAAGGTTGATTTACTCAGTATCGGGAAGAACATATTTACTACATTACGCAAATAATTGCGTTGATACTGTCAATCATACGCCGAACTAATGTTGACTTTGACTTTCATTGTGAAATTTGTTTATATTTTTTTGTTCGAACACGGGTAAGTTGCAAGACAATTTCTGTTTTAGAATTTCGGCGTTATTAGTTTGTAATGCTGATTCCCTGCTATTACAAAATTTTCGCATGCTTGTTTATGCGACACTTCAAGTAGTCCAACGGAGCGATGCTTACATTTTGTAAGATGTTAAACAAAAAGAGAAAAACTTCTATTTTGTTATGTTCTTTAACGTGCTGACACACGTTTAAAATTAGCATTGTAAAAGTAAATATATTAAATCTTAATTTTGTAAATTCCTGGTTTTTATTTTCTATGTTTCACCACACACACATGTAATGGAATATATTAACTTCTGAATAAGACATAATAATTAAGAAATAAATGAATCTATTTGTGCTATCTGTTAAAACCCCTTATTTTTCAGATTGTATTTACACTGTTAACAATTTTGTGCTTGGTTTCACCCTCATAATGATTGCCAGTAGCTGCAACGGCTGTGTGGTAAAATGTTTCACCTGATTTTTGACATTCTGTTTAACCATTTCCAAGGCTTTTATTTCCAAAACCTGGAAAATGGTTCAACCGAGAACATAAAATATCATCAAACAGCCGTTTTAGCTACTAGGAACCATCGCTATGGTGATACCAAGCGCCAAATTTTTAACAGTGTATAGCTTTTACTGTTATATGAATGGTTAATAAATAGTAAATTTCACTGCATTTTTAAACTGATGTCGTTTTCATGTTATTTACCATTTCTTGTATGATACTGAAAGAAATTAGCAGAAAATAGAAATATTGGGCTTTTATAACTATAGAAATATTTTTTTAAATTATTAATAAAATTATAATTGAAACAACTTTACAAGTAATGAATTTTAAAACCAGCAATCGGTTTAAAAAGCTTGTTTAACAAATATTTTATTAATCATTCCCTATGAAACATCAAGGTCTGGTAATAACCGTTCTTTTAAACTTACGATTCACTTTATTTTCCTTCTGTATTTGTTTGAAATCGAAATGACCGTCATGCTAAGTTGGTCAATTGCAGGCGTCCGCTGGTCACGTTAACGATTAAGTGTATGTTGAATTATATTTGTCAGGAGCACTGGAAAATGACTAATGGTGATTACGAGTAATTTTCAACAAGCTGTTGTTAGCGGTTTTGTGTAGATTTATTTGGAAAAGAATAAGCTTATAATTATGGTTTTCTAGTAGAAAATATATCTTTTTACAAAATAAAATTGTTTCTTTTTAATTTGACAATCAAACGGAACTGACAAGCTTAAAAAGTATTTATTTCAAGGAGTAACCTTAGGAATGAATTAATTCCAAGTAGGTTAATGGGAGGTTTTTCTTATTACAAAATAAAAAGGTTATAATTATTTAATAAATGAAAGTATAAAATATATTATTTATTTAATTTTAGGTTTCGTTTTAAGCAAGCTTATATATTTCTTTTCGCAATACATTTTTAAATTATTAAAAAGTATATTTCTTTTTTATTCAAACAAAAATGTATAAATTGTATCTTCTAATAAAATACTTTTCGAAAGGAAACTAATTGAAATGTTTTTTTAGTTCCATTAAAATGTGTTAATTTGATACTTGCAAAATTAACCATAAATTTCCTAAAACAGACAGATATCTTCATAAAAAGTTACTAAAAAACATTTTCAAACCATCTACAGAGAGTTTTACTTAAATACAATAGCTTAATTAGGTTTTAATTAAGGTAAGAATAGAAATTATGAAATTAACTAATTCTTTTATTATGTAAGAATTTATCAACTAACTGCGAATTTTGCGCAAAGAAATATAATTTGAAGATTTTTAAAATGTAAATATACTTAAAATTCCTAAGGATTTTTTACTTTTGATTACCTAATAGGAAATATAAAGTAATGAAAGTATTCCAATTGGGTCAAAAATCAGAAATGGAGCTTTTGTGTTTTCTTCACGTTCTGGAGAGTGCTGATTTAAAACAAGATTTTTAAATATAGGTTCGTCTATCTGCTGTCTGAAACCACTCTACAGTTCGAACTAAGAACGATACGGACTTGAAATTTAGTTCATGAGTTTCTAGTACCTGTCTTACGCCAGAATAAGGTTTTTGAGAAAATCCTGCATACACAAAGGGTAGGGCTGCCATAGAACTTTTTTGGTTTTATAGGTATTGCTGAAAAACGAAAAAGAGCTACAGCCTTCAAATTTGGTACATGAGTTACCAGTACTTGTTGGATGTCATAATTAGTTTTTGATTTAATTTTTTTTAGCTTAAAAAAAGCTTTAGGCAGCTTTTACTGCCACTAGTTTAATGAAGTTAAATGTCTTATTTGCGTAAAATTACTCTATAAAGCTGGTACACCAAACTTTTACAGTGAGAAAAGTGCAATCACACCATCTGTTTACAGAACAGATGATGCCTACCAAACTACTTTAGGATAGAAAAACTTCTTCAGAGAACAACAGTAATTTGCTATTTGAGCCAGCTTTTCTTAGTCGAGCGTAGGCGTGGATCGACAGCAGGATACGTGCAATTGGAAAGCATCTGTCTCCCAACACGCCAAGGCACTAAATGCCAATTTCGAGGTGCAGAATGTGTCGCTTCGCAGAGTCTCACTTCTGTTGGACAAGTTTAGGTTCGAGTTTCCTTGTTGATTGCTTTCAAGTGCACAGTTTGAAGGGTGGCTTCCGGTTAAAAAGGTGACAAGTGGTTTTTGTGTGGAATTTTTTGTCCGTTTCTTTGTTGTTATTATTTTGATAAAGTATGATTGTACGTGATCGTAATATTAATAATTTATAAGGGTTCGCATGTTAAGGCAATAAATATGGTAAAATATTATGATTAGTAATATTTGGGTGTTTATTACATTAATGTTTGGACTCGGCATTTTTTCTATTGAACTAATTATAAAAGTGTATTTTTTTATTTAACGACTAGACACTTTAAATTATTATTAACGTAGTTTTGATAAATTCATATCAATAATTAATCTCGCTTAATACCATACCAACATTTGAGATGACAAAGAACTTTTATTAGTTACACATTAAGTTCTCCTTCTTTTAGAGTTACACATTAAGTTCTTTTAACACTTTTGCTACGAAGGATTTTTGTTTCCGCGTAATATGTGATAGGAATGTCATTATCGAATCCCTAGTTGTACAGCCGCTTGGGCCGTTTTAGAAGTAAAATAGTTATACGTTTTCATTTAAAAGTACTTTCTCCCAAACAGAATTTAGTTTGCAACAAGTTTTTTTGAGTACATAAATATTGAGAAGGAAATATTGTTATTTATTCTATATTATTCCTATACTTAAGATATACGAAATCCATTACAATAAAATAAAGCAATAAATATAAATATTACCCTTCAGCTGTCCGATTTCTACTATGCATTAATTAAATGCAAGTTTTTAATAAGATTTATTTTTTACTTTCTATATCCAAAAAAAGTCTTTTTACAGTTTTGACCCTCAAAAGAAAGGTATGTTGGTTCATTTTCCTTTACCATAGCAAAAAATTCATTTTTTTACACGTAAGTAAACTTTGTTAATTGTCATGTCATTTAAATAGATTGAATGGCTGCAAGAGAGAGTGTTATTATTTACATATCCGTTTCATTTGGTTTGGTATTTCATTCTTTCGGATCCTATGAAAATATGAAATACTTTATATAAACTTTTATACAATAGAAATGTGTGACCTAAATCGATCCTTCTTGCTCCGGTCTAAGAACTTTTTTAAAGTATTTGACAAAAATATATTATGAAAAATATTTGAAATTTCATAAATTTAAAAATTACTATAAATTTACCGAAATAGATTCTGTTTTAATGTAGCTTTCAAGGAAAACAACAATTTAAAAGTTTATATTTTTTGTAATTATAATTCCTATTTTTATCACGTTTAGTTTATTGTCAATATGATTGTCTTTCTACTGATAAAAAGTTGCTCATTATAACACGTAAATGAACTTAAAAAATGAAAAATCTTTATTTTACATGCGCATTAATAAGGAAGATAATTTACAAACAAGTAGGTTTGTTACAGAATCTGTCACTTAAACCGCTTCCACACAACATTTTATGCTCAACAGGAAACAAACTGTTTATACACCTCAGAAAGAAATTCGCCAAACAGGACCTATAGCTAGTTGTAATTCAAACTTTTAAACGACAAAATTACACTAAAAAAAAGTTTAGTAATCTGTACTAAATTTTGGTAAAATCAACCAAATTTAAGGTGAAATAGTGATAAATAAAGATTTGGTAAATGCTCCCAAATACATTGTAAATTTTACCAAAATACGACACTGCTGTGTTTACTAACAATTTGGTAATTTATACTCATCTAATTTGGTAGGTGTAACGTAAAGTATTTTGTAATTTTACCAAAAATTTTGTTTATGAAATAAGACCCTGTTGTCTTTACTAAAGATTTGGTAATTTATACTCATCGATTTGGTAGGTGTAACTAAGGAATTTTGTAATTTTTACCAAAAATTGTGTTTATGAAATAAGACCCTGTTGTGTTTACTAACAATTTGGTAATTTATACTAATTGATTTGGTAGGTGTAACTAAAGTATTTTGTGCACTTTATCATAAATTTGACAATTTATATTCGTTTATTTAGTAAATATATTACCAAATAATAGGCAACACTTAGAAAATAAATTTAACAAGTTGCGAATTTAGTTATACTTTTTTTGCATATTGAATTGTACCAAATTATAGTTGTTTTGTATCACATTTTGCTTTACGTAATGGACAAACTAAAAAACAAAAAATGTTTTTAACGTTTGCACAAAATTTGGAACTATTCAATATTCAAAAAAATCGGTTGTATAACTGCATTTGCCTCTTGTAAGTATTTAATGGGAGTAGAAAGTTTGTACTTATATCTTATAAATAAAAACAATAACACACTTTATTTACAAAACAATTTATTGAAACCAAGGCAAGTATTTGACAAAAAATAAGCGTTTTACATGGTCTAACTACTAACACTTTATTTACAAAACAATATATTGAAATCAAGGCAAGTGTCTGACAAAAAATAAGTCTTCATGGTCTAACTCAGGGTTCCCACTCTTATTTCAAAATAAAAATCAACTCGCCATTTCTATAAAAAAAGTCCTGACTGACTAAATGAGTCATGTATCAACGTCTAACCAAAATTATTGGAGGTAAGATTTCAAATTTTAGAAGTTTGTTCTTTTTGTACTAAAGGCATCATTTACGAAGCGATTTTTTGAAATTCGAACCCAAACAGGTATAGGAAGGCGAAACGTGAGCCGACTTCCCCACAAAAATATCATTGTGCGTTGTTGTAAGAGATTAGGGTTTACTAATTTTAATCTACATGACTAATTTAAGCATTAATAAAGAAATGAAATACATAATTATTTTTAGAGATTTAGGGGAAAATTCTATTTTAATAGATAATTATAGGAATAGGAGGATTCAACAAATAACATAGCACCAGGGCAAATCCTATTTTGTGGTCCGCTGCTGTAAGGCAAAATTTGACAATTTTTAATAAGCAAAAAAAATTAGCTTCGGAAATCCCATTATGTTCAGGATGCTGCCAATGACAAGGACGCCATGCTTGAAAAGTATCTGTACAAGGAGTAAGGGTTAATAATAATCCGACGGTGCTTTGTCACCAAGGATTGCCTTTCTGGGATACACCTTATTTTGGGCAAATCCTTTTAATTCATTATAAAGTTTTGCAAAAGTAAACATTAGTTATTTTTTGTTTAAATCCTAATCTTTGAATTCTGGCTGTGATTGTATGCCACTGTCTGGGTGGGAGGTCCCTTGTTAAGCTCATGCTTTTTGTTCCCCTCATCCCCACTATAGCCGTTACAGTTTGCCAAATCCTAGTAAAGTTGTTTGATTTTATTTCTAGGATTAGTAGATAAAACTCAATTATTTAATCTATTCAATATTTCAATTTTATTCCTATTAATATTTATGATTGAAAATATTTTAATAATTATTTATGTTTATGCAGATGTAAATACTGTTGTTTTCAAAATTGCCCACACCGTGTTTTGATTTAAAACAAAACTAAACAAAGTCGCCCGAACCCTAACAAAACTAAACAATACGTCTTATAGTACTACAACTATACTAATTCGAGCGTTTTTCTTTATGTAGAATTCAAGTGTCGAGGATCAAAATCCCTTCCATTACCTAATAAAAAAGTATAAATTAGTAAACCAGAATACTAACACAATTAAAATTCAAAAGTTCATACTAAGTAAAAGAGTAATCGCTTATGTAAAAAGGGTTATAGAAATAACTTAAAGCATTGTATATTACATAATAAGACAATTTTTAAGACAAATGAAGCAAACACTAATTGTGAATTATCAGGTTAACTAACTCAATTGTGATATTACAACAATCCAAACTAAATTATATATAACAAACGTATACATATTCTTTTAAAAGTTTGTATTTTTATTTTAAATAAAGTTTCTCGTACGTTTAACGAAATGGCAACAGTGAAAATATTGAATAAAAAGGGAATTTGCATGTTATTTTAATGTAGATTAAATTTTTAGTTATTTAAATTTTGAATAAACTTCTAATTATAATTTTTTATTGAAATTTGGAATGTAGCCTAATCTGATTTTTTGCTTCAAAATGACGTATCCCACTTGTTTGCGAGACTTACGGTTAGTTCTGTGAAAGTGGGTAACAGATAGACAGACGGACTGACAGACGGACTGAACGATTATAATACCTTCCACTTTTTACGTTATAAACGTAGTGTGGAAGCTAAAACTGAAATTTAAAGCTTTTTTAAAGTACTGTCATAGCTGGAAAGTCATAACTACATATTTCAAGCTAAAGAATACCAACTACAATGCAGCTAAGAGTAATACTACAGATTCTTTCATTCAACGAACCCAAATTATATGTAGTCGCTCATTACAACTCGCAATTGAATTTAGAAAAAAATTAAACATCTTAATTTGACCAACGTATTATCACAGAAGATAAATTACAAAAAAAATGAAATTTATAGCTCTTGGAAAACAGTGTCATATAGCTGGGAAGTTATAACTACATATTTCAACCTAAGGAATGCCAACTACAATACCGCTAAGAATAATACAACAGATTCTTTCATTCAACGGACCCAAAATATAGTCGCTCATTACAACTCGTGAAGTTTTAAAAAATGGAACATATTTATTTGACCTGCGCTTAATACAAAAGATAATTTACGAAAAATGGAATTTAAAGCGTCATAACTGGAAAGTCATAACTACATATTTCAACCTGAGGAATACCAACTACAATGCCGCTACGAATAATACAACAGATTCTTTTATTCAAGAGACCCGAAATGCACGCTGAACTTAAGCAATCAACGCATGTTCACTGCTAACTCAGCATTAATGATCCTATTATTGCTCCTAAATTATCAAATAAATGAAAATTATTTGACATTCAATCGCTGCCGCGTCTCATAACAAACGGCATATCCTTGCTCCATCACGTACTGTAATGGCGCAGTAAAGTAGCGGCGACCGCGTAAATCGGAGGATATCGGAGCTTAATCCTTATACCAGGTCTTCAAAAAATAAAAGCAAAATGGCCGCAGGAAATGAGTTATTTGTCCCAATCACGACAACGTCAGGAAACACGTCTAAAGTTTTTTTTTTTTAAATCTACCTTTAACATGTCGTCGATGACCGCGCACGCAATGGTATTGTTGTGTTAAGGCGATAACATCGCGAAACTTGTTCGGGACGTTCAATTAAAAACGTAACCATCCTTATTATTTCATCATCATCGCATTGTGAGCACGGACTACATTTTCATGTTCATTGTCACACTGGGTTGCTTGTTAATAGGGCGGAAGGCATCTACAAGGCCACTTATGTTGTTCAATTTAGGAGACTGCACTCTGGCTACACCTCCAATTTTGTCTTCAGGAAGATTTAGGAACGTGACAAAACAGCTGGAACGGTGGGCATTGTTCTATATATGCTATACGCATGCTTATGATTTAATTAGGAAACTTAAAATGAAAGTAGTTTTGTCAAAAATTAATTAAAATACTTTCCTAACTTAACTAAAAGTGAACTAAGTTCAATTTAATGCTCATAAAAATGTAAATAAGAGAAAGTACAAAGTATCTATGCAAAACTCTTTACTGCATTTGAATTTTATCTTTGACACTTCATTAAATTTGATGTTAATGTTTCGCATGATCAGTTCTAATTGGGTGAAACGTTTTAAATTATGGATACATATTTAAAAGAAAAAATTTCAAAACAAATGAAAGATACTGTTGATTTATTGCTGAGTTTCTGTGAAATGGACGTAGAATCTCCTGTTAAAAGTTTTTCTCCCTTAGTTCTTAGTAAAAAACTAAAACTAAAGGTAAACCACATGGCGACTCCATATCTCATACACGTAAACCGACAGACATTACATGGACCACACATATAGAAATTCTACAATAATGGCTCCCAAGATCTGTCTCATTATGTCACATAAAAAAATTATGTATAACAAATAGGCATATTGCATATAAACTGCTTGTGTGGTCAAAATACCCAAAATTTAATGTCGAAAAAAATATTCAATGCATATTGCTACATTAACCGAGAAATGAAATTCGATACCATATGAATTATAAATATAATACACAAAATGATTTTCCAAACTTATAAACTGATGGACATATAAAAATGAGAAAAAAAGTCTTATCCCGATCTAAACAACCAAAACAGTTCGATAGAAACCTCTTTGTACAAACAAAACGCATTATTTTCCTGTTTTATTTTTACAAACTTTTATACGCGACCGCTTTTCGGCGAGACTTGGGGGTAATAATTACCAGTAGTCAGCTTACTATTCTAAACTACCTTTCTAAAAATTATAAATAAATTTAACTTTTTAAAACACCCTTCTTTTCTTGCATTTCACGCTCCATAGAACATCTTATTTTGAAGTTCGGTCTTCGGGGCCATTAATTATTAAAAGCAACAAAAAATTCCGACTATCAAAAGCGTGCCGCCTTTTGCAGATTTGATTGTTCTTCCTAGAAGCTTGTGTAAACAAGGGAATGGACGATCTTCCATATTATAAAACGATTCGTTTCAAATTTTGTTTTATTTATGGCATTAATTTATTATTTTTTTAGTTTTGCCGCCAACTAGCGCTAATTTTATGATGGGCAGGCAAGATCTATGACTAACGTCCGGCTGCGAGCATTCGAAACTGCGTAATGATGGGTTTCACTCTGGTAATAATACTGCATTAGCTCACTGCGGCTCAACTAGAATTTTTCAATTGAAATTGTGTAATGAATGGGTGTGATGTATTGAATGCTTTTTTTCAGTCTCAAATTGTCGTGTTTCCTTTTTTTGTCCTGAAATAGTTTCAGTACCTGCTATAGAATTTACTATGTTCAGAAAAATTTTCTGCTCAAATTAAAGGTTAGGAAGGGTCTGCTTGATAATTTGGAATTCATTCTCAAAAGTTATGCCTTTCTTTCTAACAGCCAATAAGAACATTACCACTTTTATTTGAAATAATCCCTCATATCAATTTGCGCTAAAAAAATGGTTGATGTTATTTACATCTATTTCCAAAAGGCTTTTGATAAAGTTCCTCATGAAGCTTTGCTATTTAAGATGAAAAAATTTGGGTTAGGGACTGCCGTGATCCGTTGGATTAAAAATTGGTTGACCAATAGAAAACAAAGAGTTCACATTAATGGTAAGTACTCTGATGCAATGAAGTAGTTAGTGGAGTGCCTCAGTGTTCTGTACTAGGGCCAATTTTATTTATTATGTTTATTGATGATTCCAGATTTGGGTTGAATAGCAAGTTAAGTATTTTTGCAGATGACTTAAAAGTGACAAGTACAGTAAATTCTGTTGAGCAAATTTTGAAAATTCAAAATGTTAATTATTCTTATGTTTTACAGGGATAAAGTAACCCCTATAGTGAATTTGTCAAAGATTTAGGAGTTTTTATGAGCAATGATTTTAAATTGAGTAAACAATGTGTTGAAGCAAGTAGGAAGCCAATCGAATGTTGATATATTATTAGAATGTATAATAATATTAGAAAAAGTATCACTTCTAAATCTAAGGAGATTATTTTGCCATTGTATAGGGTATTGGTAAGGCCACATCTGGAATATGCTGTTCAGTTTTGGTCTCCCTTCCTCAGAAAAGATATAGAGTTGCTTGAAAAAGTTCAGCATAGGGCTACAAAAATGATTAAAAGTTTATCTGGTATCGATTATGATACGAGATTAAGATCTTTAAAAATATATTCCCTGGAAAGTAGGAGAACAAGGGGTGATTTAATTCAGTTATTCAAGTTCATAAAACAGGGAGACATGGAGGGCTTAGGTTTTACCTTAAATAGCCGGACCAGAGGACATGATCAGAAACTAAATAAATCATGCTTTAGAAGGGAGGTAGGAAAGCATTCTTTTTACAATAGAGTCGTCAAGGAGTGGAATGCTCTACCAGATTATGTTGTGTATTCGAAGGGATGGAAGATTTTAAGAAGAATCTCGATAGTTATTGGAAACTGGTAAGGAATTAGATATATTTTGGACCAACCTTGCTGGGCCCTGGCCTGTTGTTGGTCGACAATTTTTGTATTTGTATTTGTAAAATTAAAATATGGATAACCATGTTCAAATCAATTTGGGTGTGTTATAAATTTTACGAGTCTTCATTTACGAATACCAACGGTTATTTATGGGTATTCGATGAGCTTTTCATTGATTTCAGGCCGTGTGTGAACAAAAAAAAACTGTTACTTTCTATTGTTCTTTCGAGAGTTACCTATCTCTTTAAAAGATCTTGACGCATAGGACTTGACAGTCAGTCTCGAAGAAATTTGTTCACCCGAGGGGGACATTGAAGTTTCGCAGAAGGAACTGAGCAATTACGATCAGTTTCGGGTTTTATCGGTTTGTCAATCGTAACATATCGCCGATTTATTTGTGGTGGATTCGCTTGTTGCGTTGCATTTGTGCCGGCACACCTGAGATGTTGTTCCCGCATGCAAAGGTGAAAATTGGACGGTGTCTGATTGCTCAAAGTCAAAGCCTTTTGTCGGGAATTGAATTACCTTAATAATAGAAAGCGGGACAATGGTTTGATTGTTGTTTCAAACAGGTAAACATAATAATGATGAACCTTCTTTTCTGTATAGGAATGGACAAAGGCCGCCCCTTGTAGATATTTTGATGTTGGGTTTCACTAATGAATCTTAATATTCCCATCCAAGCATATAGTTTCTAAGTTTGGAATGTTTTGGTATTGTAACCAAATATCGCAAATTATGTTTTTGATATAGTTGAATGTATTAAATAACTTAATGTAAACAGCTTGGAGTTATGTATTAGTAAAAAAATTAGTTAAAGGGAAATTCATAAGGATAGAACGTGAAAGCGATAAAAACTTAATTTACACTTGATAAATAATACATCATAATATTACAAATATACTTGATAATATTGCAAACAAAACATTAAAGTGTTGCAGATATTGAACTCCCTGAAACAACCCCAACGTTGCAACACTCCTCCGAAACGAAAACTGACACCGACTTCAGGATCTTTGAGCACCATTTTTCTTTCCCTCGAAAATATATACCACATCCAGTATCATAAACCGACTAGAAGTAGATCGAACTTACAATTTATCACTTTCCAGTCAAATAAGGGGGTGGTAGTTGAGTTTCTTTTGGTGTGGATGACCCTGGACAGGGGAGACAGATCGCTTAATCAGGGGAGGGTGCAATTTATGAGCGACGTTTCGAACGCTGTCACGTGAGCACCCCCTCTTGCAGACGACACCTTCGCATCCATCAATGTCCACCACGTTCCTCGGACCTCATCCGTCAACGATGAGACTCGAGCCAGAGGGTCAAGATTTATTTTTTTTGCCGGCCTTATCGCCAACAGTGGTTGCTGACAGAAACCGTCGCCAAACAGGAACTGAAATAATTTGAATCACATTGCAAGAACCAATGTAAGACAAGTTATTCTTGTTTTTTAAGATAATAATTATAATTGTAAAATACCACTTGTTTATTTTTAAGAAAATGATACTTGAATCACAAACTTTTTTAAAATCATTTTTAACTTGGTTAAATGTGGTTATGTAGGGGATGTCGCATGATTGGAGAGCATTGGTACAAATATTAGTTATCTTGGCAGCATTATACGTACAAATTAGTACAATACCAGTTAGTGGCAACCAATTTTAACCTCGTTATGCCTGTGCTTCCTGACTTTGAGCCCATCCTTATTCCATCGATAATAATTTCGCATGTGGACACCAATTTGATTCAATCTTTGAATTTCAAAAGTGTTATCTCAAGAAATGCATTTAATTTTACGAAATTTAATTTTACATGAAAAGATACACAACCCATTCAGTTATATATCGAAATTATTTGTGCTACTCTCCCTTCGCGTTTCTTCTTTGAGACACACATTTTTTTTCGTGTTAAAAATGGAAAATATTTTGTTTAAAATATGTGGAGTTTCGTAAAATGTGAACAATTATATTTTATTTTTTTATGTATTTATTTACAGGTTTTTATTTAAATTTAAAAACTCCACAACATAAATTTCACACTAAAATTCGGCGATGTTTCATCAAAGCTGCCCTGCTTTGTCGCCAAATATTCTCTAAAATATATCTTTGTAGATCGCTATAGCTTCAATAATAAGATTTTTCTTGGTACTTTTTCTAAAAGTTCTCTTCATATCACTTTAGTCAATGTCAGTGTCGAATTCGCCCGAAGAAGGTTGTTATATAGGCCTATTGGCCAAAATGGATATCTCGGTTACGGATTTATGATCTTCATTGTCCAGGGGGAACTTTTTGAATGTGAATATTGAAGGTGGATTTTTTTGTGTTGTGGTGCAGAAAATTTTATTAGTGCGGCTACTTTGGAAATAAAATGTATATATATAGTGCAAAAAAATTCACTCAGGAACTAACAAAACAGGTAGATCGTATGTGATTGCTAAAATAAAAACTCTATATTGTAGAGCTGCAATGATGAGTTTTGTTTTTACACCATTATTATAGACCAATTTAGTAGGTAGTAAAAATGTATCCTTTTATAAATATAATTACATTTTCGAACGAGCACTCAATAAAATAATGCTGGATCACGCTTTATTGACTTTGTGGCATCACTTGACATTGTATAACTTCCCTTAAAAAATGATATTCACGTAAATTTTTTAAAAAATTGTTTCAATATCATAAACTGAAACAAAGAATCATTTTACTTTCAAATGTCACCTAAATATACCTCCCACTATTCACAAAAACCACACGATAGCTTTCATCCCAAGATCCGTTCCATACCTGGATATCATCAATCGTAGAAACTAATGTTAATCCTTTCCTCACTCCTGATCCCTCTGGCCCCTGCTTATCTTGTTGATCATCTCGGCCACACGCGGGTCCTCGGAAAGGCTTCATCTAGAGATAAATTGCCTGATGATACTCGATGTTTTGAGAAATAGGTATACATAGGGTTGTAAATCTTTAAGAGTCGTTAGCATTTATTTTCATATTGGCGTAGGATAGGCAATACTGTTTCGGATTACATGGGTAAACTGAAAGCACAATAAAATGTTTCAATAATCAGTTACTCTCACAAACATTTCTGTAAAATTGAAACACATTTTGCAATTCTTTTTTACATCATAGTGTTGTGATGATTGTTTCGCAGCAAATTTGTTTTCAACAGGTACAGAGTACAATGAACTTTATATCATATATAAATTGAAGTCAGTAACATTTTGTAATTTAGTTGTAATTTTTAAAAAATATGATGCATATTACTCTTGTTTCAAAATGTGATAATAGCATTTATAATCTTATGAATTTTTAAAGGCAGATCGTTATAACAGTTTTTGGTTTCCCTAAAATTTATTAATAAATAAAAGATGGCTTAACAAAATCCAGGAAATTCTTAGAGTGAAAATATTTTTTTAAACTTTGAAATTAACGTCTTCGTATTTCGTTCTAAGTCCCAAAACTTATGCTATTGTTTCTAGAAGGACGATAAAAAAAGTACCAAAGAATAAAAGTTTGCTATAACGTAAAACAGTTTCTTATCTTTTCATTGAAACAACAATAAAATACCAGATGGGAAGAAATAAATTTCACCCTTACATCTCAACACTATATGATAGTTCTCTTTGTGTGTATAGAGGAGCTCTTCGAAAAACTTTCACTCTCTTTAGAGGCATTCCAACATCTGGAACCATGTTCTAAAATATTAAAGAGGATCAGCAAGAACAAAAAAAATCATCTTTGCTTACTAATATTGTTTCCAGAATTGTGGAGTCTAATGCCTAAGAGCTGAAATGCAGGTGTTTTTCCTTTTCTTTTACTTCGCCCCCCCCCCCCCCTTTAATTCCAAAAATCCCACTAAGAATCACATTCGAGGAGGGGGAGATCTGAAACAAAGCGTTGTTATACATAAAGGAAAGGGGGCTTCGTAAAAAAATTTGGATTCTGCCCTCCTCGCCCCACATCCGCTGCAGCACTTTCTACAATAGTAACACCTGCCGTTTTGTCTCTAACTTTTGTTCCAAGAAGAAACAGCGACGAAAAATGTTTTTCTGGAGATCTATACCCAATAAAAGCAAATTTTTGTTTATTGTTGGGCGATTAATTCGTTTTTTTTCCGAACTTAGAGCCCCGCTACTCTTCCATTTTTTATTATTTTCTTTTAATCAGAAGGTGCAAACTACGAGGCGTTCCTCGTGTAGCGGAGGTTTTGTACTACTTAATTATGCAGGAATCTAACAGAATAAATCCTTTGTCTCTTGGCTGGAAACTCGTTGAAGAAGCTTCCTCTTGCTTTTATTTATTTACCTTTTTTCTGCTCTGATCTCTCCTTATGAGGAGGGCTATTTTAATATGTATGCAAGGGTTTGTAAAAACTGTAACTGGAATCTCTATTGTAATGAGTTTCATATTTGAATATATTTTAGTATGAAAAGTTTTTTGAAAACTCAATATATTTTTTAACAAGGATAAATTTCATATAAGATTATCTAACTTTTATAATTTTGGAATTTCGGGGTAATTTAACTGTTAGGCTAAGGAAAGTTTTATTTTGTAAATAAAAATACATAGCTTAATGTTTTTATGATACTTTTTATTATGGACAGACAACTTTTAATTAAAAAGTTATTAAACATTAAAAATGGACAAATAGCAAAGACCGAAAATGCTATAATAATGAAAATAAGCTGGAGATTGTTATCCTAATCCTGATTCTATAAATGGTTGGACGTCACTTAAGACTTTTCCTTTTTTAAATTTATCATCATAATGAAAACCGTAAACAAAAAGTATCACAAGAAGTTCTGTATACGGAGTGTCTACGTGCACGGGCACCGTTCAAGCATTGCGCTTACGGGTAGTAACTGCGCAGGATCGAGGCTTATTAACAGTTTTAGTTCGATTCATCCTTGACCACCGCAGCTTAGTGGTAGCATAATAGGTTCGTATTCAATAGGTCTCGGGTTCAAAACACGCTTTCGGCTGAATTACAAGTTTTTTTATAAGATTTTTTTTTACCCTGAAAGATCATCGTTTCAAATTTGTTCTGGAAAAGTTTACTTGCATTTTTTACGTTTTCATGAAGTATTTAAATTTCTAATTTTTATAAATTTCATTGCAAATGGCTAGAATTGATGATTTTTTAGAGAAAATAAAATTCTCGGGGCCCCAAACGAGTGTTTAGGCTTTCAATTAGCCCTACAGTACTGCCCATGTTGGATACTGATGTTTTTATAGAGAAAAAAATCACCAAAAAAGAGTAATCTCAACTTTCAAGTATATCATATCCGTGCACGCAATGCATAAACGGTTCCAGTAAGCACCGACTTGAGCATGCGCGTTTATGCCCGTACACGTAATGCGTGAACGGTGCCCGTACGCGTAGCCCCTGCCTTCTGTATATGTTAAGAAAACATATGATATCACTGTTTTATGATCTTCAAAATAATTCCATAGTGTCATAGTTCACACTTTGTGAGAATGAAAAATCTGGCACTTATTTTCATAACACGCTGCATATAAGGCCATTTTCGCAAAACTTCGATCATTGGTTTTAGTTACAACATTTCTAAACCAAAATAACGATCTAACACCATCCGCTTGAAGGGGTTTTATGTAAATTAAAGGGAAGTACTCTGTTGCATCATGAATATGAAAAAGTTTCCTCCGACCAGGATTTTAATGAAAATCTTCTCCGATCGCAATAATTCTTTATGGAAAGCATAAAAATAACACTTTTTTTTCTTAACTCACTTACCCGCGTTGAAGAAAGTGTTAATGGATAATTTTACCGGCCGATGCATAATTTCTTGAAAGAAAAGAGTGGGAAAAAAGATCGAATTTGACATGATACAAACCTTTGAAACGAGGCGATCGTGTAGAAAACCTCTTTCGGATTTCCTTTATCAGTTGCCATGAATATTCATGGAGGCTTTAATCTTTGTGCTGGAGTTTTATTTTATTGCAGTTCTAGTAGCGAAAGATGATATGTATGCATATGAAGTACATAAGATTACCAGTTACCTATCGGAAAATTGTTATTAAATTATTTACATTTTTATACTATTTTGGTTTGGTTATTCATAATCTTTTAGTATTAATTTCGTATATTGTTAAAAAATAATGAATTGTACGGTATAATAATATTCCATTAAATTGGAAACAATTCTCCTTAAAATTAAAAGAAAATTAAATTTCGTATAAAATTTCGTTATGCTAGATTAAGTGATTTATTTTAAATTTGTGTTTTCTACTTGTAAATAAACATAAAAATAATTTTGCAAAATTTCTGTTTATTGAAAAAGTTAGAAATGAATTATTCAGCTATAAAATATTTAACTTTGTTTCTAAAAATAGACTTTTAACAACATTAAAAACAATTTATATAAATGTTTTGCATACAAAAATACAAAATTCATTTCCTATACTGTACTAAGTAACATAATAATAAAAAAACCGATATAAGCCTTTTCTAAAACACGATTTTGAGACATTGTATATTTTTTAGAAATAGCTACAATAACTCAAAGTAGACAAAGTGTTTCTGAAGCGAATGTAATAAGTTTTGAGGTTCAAAGCGACATTTCAGTTGACCCGTCACGCTCCCAACCGTTCAACAAAAACACAACATCAGGTTGTAATAAACCGTTCACGTCCAAATCTCTCGAGATACTCATCTCGACAACATTCCAATAGTCATACTTCGCGCAGATCATCATTAATTGGGATTTACGTCGTCGA
Source organism: Oedothorax gibbosus (assembly GCA_019343175.1). NCBI lineage: Eukaryota > Metazoa > Arthropoda > Arachnida > Araneae > Linyphiidae > Oedothorax > Oedothorax gibbosus. The sequence continues at coordinate 30,787,349 of CM033272.1, forward strand.
GAAGTAAAATATGATATTTTTATACAAAAATAGTCCAATCCTAAAAGTTTTTCAAGGAGTAATTTGTAAAAGTCGAATGGGTTTATTTTTAAAAAGAATGATTTGTTTCAGGAAAGTGTTTCTAGTGAAGGAAGAAAAGTATATATGTCGCAATCAAGTTATACGCTAAAATTAAGTTCAGCAATTAAAATAGTAGCGTTTTAACAATCTGAGTGGTATAGACAACAAACCTGTGCAGAATTTTATAAAGCTCTTAAACATATTTTTTTAATTTATGAATTGCTTTAAATATTAGAATTTTCAGAATTAAGGATCCTTTTGAAATAATCTGTTACTGAAGTGTGCGATTAAAAAAGTTTTAAAAATGTAATGTGTTGAAAATTTTTACATTTTGGTCACATACAAGAAAAACAAGTTTACATTTTATCCTTTTAACTTATAATTTAGACAGTTAAAATGTAAAGATAAAAAAGGGTATCATGTGCTTCAACTACATTTATTTGAAATGTATTGATTGGCTAGTTTATACAAATTTTTTTGTATAGAAATCTCAAAGATCCCCTAACATCATGAATTTATTTTACATAGTCCAGATAGTTCGTCTCTAATTAGACATTTTACACATAAGACTTTTATTTTTACCTAAACTTTTTTCGTCGAACTTCCCAAACCCCAGCATCCTTTCATCTTCCCACCTGTCACCCCCCCCCCCCCCATGAAAAGAAACGACCAAGTGAAGGTGCATTTTTATTGGCCATGTTTAATTAGTTTTCCTTCAAGTTACAAAAATCTCGTTATTCAATACACATCTCCTCCTTGATTTTTTTATTATTATCCAAATACCAGCCACTTCTTTTCATTGCACTTAACGTAAGGCTCTCCAAAGACACTTCTCTTAATTTACACCGCGCTCCTCTAGTTTCGTAACATTATAACTGGCATTTTTGTTGAAACGAATCTGTGCTGTGTTAAGGTTTAGATTTAATTTGACTCTTAATTTTGAACTCTCCCCAGAACTACGATCCTTGCAACAGGTAAAATTTTGATTACGTTTATAAGCTGGTCAAGGGACATAATCCCCCCGACTACTATTTAAATAAATTTCTCACAAAATTAACTTTAATAAAATTGAATTTGCTCATCAAAATTCTTTACGGCAACAAAAAAAGCAGAAGGCAAATTCCTGCTGTCCCAACGACTTTACAAGCAAAAAATCCTATGGGTTAATATTACCTTATTAACCCCAGTTTTTAGTTTAAATGTGAAAAGAATGAATTGTAATTCTAGGGTTAACATGAATGCTCAGAACTATGTTTGACATGGACTTTGGTAGCTACATAATTGCGTTTGTTTAAAATCTTTGGATAAATAAAATTCCAGATTAAGGGATCGATGAATAAATGAAGCAAGAACAAATATCCGTTGGGATATAGCATTATGTCGGTCAAATTAAGGAGGATGGTCTCTGTACCAACTGTATACTCTACAACTCCGTTTTTCTTCTAGCTCCATTAATTTCATGAAACACATTTATGTTTTAGGTGATCTGTTCAACAAATGATTTTGTCAAATTTCACATTATTCTAAGTATTTTCTCTATGTTAAAAGCTACATCAAGATGGAACTTCTACTATACACATCTTTTGTATTTGTATCAATAAACAACAACAATTTTTTTATACGTACAAATATTTCAAAGTATTTTTTTTTCCATTTTAATTATTACTTTCAAATATGTTCTTGTTCAGCTTGAAATAAATCGCATAATAATTACAGCTAAGTCAAACCAACGGAGGGAGTTGTTACTCCAACTTATTACGTCTAAAGCCAGAATCTATGCATAAGGCCCTGTTGTTTGTCCCCTCTCCCTTCCTATCTAATTGTAGAGGGAAATTACAAGTTCTCAAACAATGCAAAGGACTTGCTGAAGATTTTTTGTCATCTTCTTTTTGGATGATGTATTTTTATACTTTCTTCTGTGCCACAAGCTTATTAAATATTTTGTGTTAAGACGTCTTTTGTGTTATGAAACTTTATCTCTACTTCCTCTTTTATTTCGAGCAACCGGAATTAAATTTATTCGGAATTTTCTTGCGAAAATGTTTCTTTCTTGTATCGGAGTTTTATTGTGTGAGCGACATATGCGGACTTATCAACAAGGAAATGGTGTTTTTTTTTACAGGCTCAGTTTTGAATGAGATCTGGTTTTTAATGAAGGTTAATTAGATGCAGCAAAGCGTAAAATATTCCCGAAATTAAAAGGGAAGTAGAGGCTTTGTGCATGGCAACAATGAAAATTGTTTTAATGGCAAAAATATTTTATATAAAAATGATTTAGTTTAATTCTAATAATTTAGATTGTTTATGGGAATTCAAGGATGTATTATTATCTGGGTAGAGTATCAATGGTTTCAACTTCTTTTAAAAATGATTTTGGATTGTAAATTTATCATACGTAAATTTATTGTTGAAATGAAAGCATTTAAAGATCTTAAGAATGATACTCAAAAATATTTATTAATCTTTGTAAAGAATTTGCATTTGAATAATTTTGTTTCATAAAGAGTTCCTAATTACAAAGTTTTATGATACATTTCGCAATTGTTTATTTAAACAACTATCAATTCTTTTAAATTTAATGCAGTATCTTAACCATGTGTTAATTAAAACTGTTTTGCAAATTTTCATAAATGCATGGGAAAATTTACTCGTTAAACTTATTTTCATTTTATACCAAATTACATTCTTAATTCAGAAGTAAATTTATCGTTCAATTGAAATTGTTGTAAATTGTTATATCTTATTTGAATTCAGTAATTCTGTTTATACTGACAAACATTGTACATTTAGATACACGAAATGATTTCATTATTCATCAGTAATTGTTAACTTTTAGCATACTCAAGATAATGAGAGAGAGAGGAGAACAAAAAATGAGAATGAAAGAAAGAGAAACATTTTATTTTTTACCTACATATTCTTCACCTTCGATTCTTACCTTGTCACCATGGTCACAAATTTTTAGAGAAATTTACTTATATCCTTATTCAGTCCACTAAGAACGGATAGTTGCACCAACTCATATGCAACCAACAATTATTTAAAATTGACAAAAACAAACTAGAAGGGTATTTCTGTACTCTAGTAGAAAAGAGTTTCGTGTCCTATAATGTAGCATAAGACACATGCCTGTTTTTTTACTACAGTACAGAGAGATGAATAACACATGAGTGCAAGCGTGTTAATGTAACGACATCCACACCCGCCGTTCATGAAAAGCATCAAAATGCAAGCAGCGACGTCGAAGCCTCGTCGGCCACTTTGATTCGGACCGACAATTATGAATATTTCTTGACCGTAACGAGACCTTTTGGTGGAGAATGGGGAACGATTATGTAAATCGGCAGCACCAGAAATATCACCGAAAAACAAATGTTTTCTACCTTTTTCCAACTATGAGGCTCTGAATACAAATGGATTGCTGGTAGAAAAACTTGTCATGAGCATGTCTACATTAGAACTGGGGCTTCCAGAATCAGATAATTTGGTGCAAGCGTGTACAAAAATGCGTGACTTCTGGGTGTAGAGTTAATTAGGGCTGGATATGTTGAAAGATAATTACGAATTAGAATAAATGCACTTTTTGAGAATTTGTGAGTGTATGAAAAAAATATGTATGTTAAGTATAAAAATGTGCAAATTAAATCTCATTATATGCTTGTTTTGTGAAATACTGAAATGTTATGGGATTAGGTGGTTGTCTTTAAGATTAATTTTGTGTTTCATTTTGAAAAAGTTTTATAAACTTATGTTCTTTTTGTATATTTCTATGACTTAAACATAACTCCCTCTATGACACAAAAGACGTATCACTGTTTATAGGAATTCTGATATCCATGCATAAGATAAATGATTATATAAATATAGTTATTATCTTATTAATCTTTGATATTTCTTGCAACTGCCAAGAAGTCAATGGTGTTGAGTTAACCATTCCCTGGGAAAACCACTATGCATGCGTTCCTTCGACCCCAAATAGCCAAAAATAAACACAAAATGCAACACCCATCCATCAACTTAGAAAACGAAGAAGGAATAAGATCTCTGTCATTTCATAAGTGGGAAAGAAATGTCAAGACAAAATCGAACTAATTCGTCAAGATTTCGATGTCTATCACACACCGACATTGGTCGGCTCCCATTGTTTCTACGAATTTGTTCGCCGGTGCATGCATTCGCAATCCTCGTATTCGGGGTGCTTGTCAGTTCCAGACTGTTACTTGACATATAATATCTGATCCGATGAACAGGCCCGCCTTTGATGCCAATCAGTCACCTATGCACAGGGTAATTTTTTGAAGCCTGATGTCTTATCGAACACCCAAACCAACAAAACAAAAGCGTTTGTGAAGGAAAGTAATTCGGACAGGGAAATTATCTCCTGTAGAGTAGCTGAGTTTGACAACTGTTTCTATGTATGGTGGCAGTGGTTGATCACTGATCAGTCTTGTACAAGTCCGAATAGCAAAAATATGCTGTTAAAAAAGGAAAAGTATTTTTTGCACTAAAGTATAGACTTTATACAACGCACAACTTTATTTATATTACACATAAAATAATTGCTATGGATACTTGTTTATCTAATTGCCATCGAATTTGGTAATTTTGGCCCTAAAGTACTTACCCTAATACTGAATTTGTTTTGACTATTTTTTTACTTATAAGTCAAGGCAGAGTGACTAACTGAAAAGGGTAAGTATATTTTTGAAGAGTGTATTTAATGAGAAGTTATTAGCTTGAAACGCTTGGGCCAAAGTTTACCTCCAGGGCCAAAGTTACTGAAGTCGACGGTATCTATTTATCAAGAAAAATTTATCTATTGAATCATAAACAAATATCTTCAGCAAAAAAATCAATGCTCAAAAGTTATTCAACCGAGTCAAAATAATGAATAAAAAATACTCCATTTAAAAACTACGAGATTATGATATCATTATGCATTTTACTGTTTGTACATTATTAGCAGTCGATATCCACCCCCTTCTTGTACTAAGCTTACTTGGTCACCCACCACCAATTCTTGTAAGTAAGGATACAATAAAAATCGCCTAATGATGTTTACTTGATCCAGGAAACGAGCTCAAATACATCATCTACAAGCCTTTATCCTCTAAAAATCATTCCCATTACAAGTAAGCCCGAATGTCAAGCATTTTAACAAATGCTTGTGACGCTGGTTGAAGCTTATTAGGTCTGGTACGCGGAAAGGAAGACACATATAGAAGAAAGCACGACGGCTTTTATGGTAATCTGAACTCAGGATTTAATGGGTCCGGTTAGATATCAATCCTACCTATAAGGCCGCCGATAAGGGATCTACAATATGGTATTAAACTATTCACTGATTATTACTATCAAATTTTAAAATGTTGGAGACACAAAAAACTTTAATATGCCAAGTACGCAATAGAATCGCATTATAATTTATCATGTTATAGCGCAAAAATCATCAAGCAGGGTGTAGGGTAAAATAATATATTTGGTAGGTATTGGAATGGAAATTCTAAGGGAAGAAATATTTGTGACTTGAGTAGGGCGGCCCATCATGGCCAAGCACTGCAACCACTGGTCTATTTACTAAATAAATATTTGAAATTATTCTGCCACATTAAGAACTTTGAACTGAATTAGAATAATTATGTTGAAGTAAATTAACAAAATGTAATCATAAATATTAAAAAATAGTAAACCAAACAAAAATTTTATTTTTCATAGTTTGATATTGGAAATCTAATAACATAAAAAAGAGAACTTAATTATAACATAAAAATCCTTCCCCCCCTTAAAAAAACAAAACCTTACATTACAAATTTATGCATTGCATGTATCAAAGATTTCATCATCAAAACTTAATAAAAGTATCAATAGTTAGGAATAGCATATGAGCAGCACGACTGTTCATTCCAGTAATCAGCTGACCGCAGTTGCAGTTAAAAAGAGAGTCATCCTCCATGTTCCTTTTATTTAAGGAACGAAATCTCTTAAATAGGGGATTACGAGTCGAGAAGACTTTACGAAGACGTAACTGCAGTTTGTCATCGCATGCTTCATGCACCCGCAGAACGCATAAGTGTTTTACTTCATAAACCAGCAATGCATGTCTTGTCTTTCTCTTTTTGTGCGGAATCCGGTTGGAAAATAAACAATAAAAACACCTCCAAAGGAGAAAATGGATTTGGGAAAAATTGAAGATAAAACAAAACGCGGAGGTCTCTTTAAAGATCCATTGTGCATGCTCTGGTGACCCGACTTCGGGCAATATACTCGCTTTCACCAAGAAGAATTGAAAGCACATAAAACGCCCTCTAATCCTCTCAGAAAAGAGTTTTGAGGATTCTTCTTCCAGAAGTGGTAACGAGAAGTGAAATTGTTTCAAGAAATGTTCGCAATCAATTACCGGTTGATGGGGGTGGCAAAAGTTGCTCAAGTGTTGACATCTGAAACATTGTCATTACGTTAAGCATTCTCATATCAGTGCTTTAGACGTTTGATTATGGAATTCAGTTATTTCTTATTTGGATGACAGGCAATTTTCTTTGGATATCAAGAAGTTGGAGTCCCATTGAGCAATTCTCGATTTGGTTTGACAAGAATACAGGTGTAATTGACTGAATTCGAGAAAATTGTATTTTAAAATTATAGCTACAGGATTGTTTAATATTTTAAACAATCAAAGTTAAAGTAACTGTATAATTAAAATTTCAGGGAAAAAGTGTTTAAGATTTGCGGGGGTACCAACAAAGAACATCATTTTAGCTTCAACACTACGTTTCTAACGTAACATGTGGAATGTAATTGTAATCGTTCAGTCCTTCGGCAGTAAAACATACTTATTCTTTGAAATATAACAAAATTTAGTAAACAATTTGTAATTATTATTGAATTTTGATGAAAAATAGTTTACTTTTGGCATTAAAAAGTTTAATATAAAACTAAATGCTGTGTTTTTCGCTTTCTTTTAGACTCGTGAATTTTGTGTGGAAGCAGATATCTAAGTGGCAGTTTCTACCACAAACCAACTTTTTTTATTTACATTTCAGCGTATATTAATGTAAAATTGTATAAAAACGCCCAAATACAAATTATTAATTGTTTTTTCAAGAATTGTGAATCCTACACTCTTAAAACTGTAACTCGTAAATATACACTCTTAAAACTGTAACGTAAATATTCGTAAATATAAGGCACAAACGCATTGTTCCTCCTATTACATGAATATAAGCGGTACCTTGCCAAGGTACCTTTTATATTTAAAAGGCACAACAAAATAACAGGCACAACTGTACGACCAAATGCCTTAAACGGCACCATGATAGATGTGCCCCGTAAAGTGCCTCTTAAAATTCACCGAGACATTTAGCAGCCACAAGCGAACCTTTAACTCGAGAATGCGCATGCGCAATAACAGCTGAATCGTCTAACGCTAACGTTTAATGGCGGATTTTTTCCTCGATCTTTTTTTAGTAGTTAAAGTAAACATTTATTTTGTTTGGTTAATTATGAAAATAACTAATTATAAGATTAGTGATTGCTTGTGGCATCATAATTTAACTCTGACTGTAGTTGAACCATATTATATTTGTTTACATTCTGTGGCAAACTTCATTCTTCATCACGTTTTTTTATTATCTTTTACTATCAGACTATCACCGTTCAAAAACTTTTTACACTTTTAAAAATGGGATCTAATTCGCGCAATAAGCTTACTAAGAAAAGAAACCTGCACGTTACAGTGGATACCAGCTCATGTTAACATCCTTGGAAATGAAAAAGCCGATGAGCTTGCCAAAGAATCAAGAGCTTGCCCCCAATCATCTAACCTCATTACTCTCGTTGACGCCAATGCAGTTGCCAGCCGTAGACTTATCAAAAATAATTTTAAATATTCCATCTCTGCTCTAAACTGTAACCGTACAATATCTTCAATAATAGCTAGACTACGAACAAAACATTTAAAAGGAATGAACATCTCAACGGAAGGACAAAGAAGCTTCTCCCCACACTGCCCAAACTGTCCTGGTGTCCAACTGTCCCCGCAGCATATCTTTGGCTGCCCAGCAATTCAAGCCAGGCTCTTCAGGATTGGCTTTGAAGACCCAGAAATTTTAATTCTCTCCGAAGATGCAGAAGAAATAGCGAAAGCTTCTACGACAGCTTCGGATCCAACTAGTTTTTGCACACATCATGGACACGACAACAACAACAACAACAAGAAAAGAAAATGTGCAGGTAATCAATTTTCCAATGAAGACCAAGATTTAAATTTTAAGCACAGAATGGAGAAATTGTAAAGGGGCACATAAATCTAAATTTTAAAACACTGTGCTTCTTAATTTCAAATGCGGGCATGTATTGGGGGGCACACTGTAGCTGTTAATTTTAGGAGGCACAATGTATCTCTTAATTTTAGGAGGCACAATGTACCTCCTAATTTTAGGTGGCACAATTTACCGCTTAATTTTAAGAGGCAAAAAAGTTCACAATGTGCCTCTTATTTAGGAGGCACAGTTCTAAGAGTGTAGTTCTTTAAAAAAAAAGATGCTATGATACGTTTCGCTTCTATTTTTATAGCAAGTAATATCACTAAATTTTTATTCTTAGAACTAAAAAATAATTTAACAAATTATAAAAAAACATTCATTTAAACTTAATTAATTGGAAGTTAATAAAAATAGGCAATTGTGGCGAGTGAAAGTTAGAATTTAATGCTGTGTTTGGCGACTTTGTTTGTAAGGTTTAAAAAATGTGCGTGGAAGTGGTTCTAGGAGAAAGTTACTGTTACAAACTTTCTTTCTCTAAATAATATCCTAACTTTGTCAATATAAAGCAGCTTTCAACAAAAAATATCGATAACGTTTTTGTGCAACCACTAGAGCGATTTGCAAATTGACACTTCAGAAGTACTTTTACTTGATGAAGGGGTTGGGATGAAGAATCGTCGCTGATGACAAGAAATGGACGATAAGATGAGGAAAATTGTTTTTTTCAATGGGTAAGAACAATGGACGGTTAATGATGTGGGGGGAACGATTTAAATGATAATTGTTTCAATGATGTAGGCGGGTAGTTACTCAAATGAGCCACTGGAAATCATGTACATTTTATGCAATACTCTGTATTTTTTTCTGTAGTTCATGCATGCAGAAAAAATAATGCTTTCAGAAATTTAAGGGTGTATTTGCTAAGCTCACATTCTTCAAAGTATAACTACGATATAGGGTCCGGTCCGTTCATTAACGACTTCATCTAATTGAATTTACTATCACTAAATGTAGCCCATGAAAGGAGTGGATCCTATATCTTAGTAATAGTTGGAAGAAAATGAGTTTTTCAACTATAACTGATTAGTGCATCTGCAATTCGCTTAATATTATCGTCATACGGGTGTATCAACGACGTCTCTCAGATTAATACTTATAGCTGGACACTCAAAGACGTGGCAAGTTGGTTAGAAAAATAAAATACCAAGAGATATTTCTGACTGAATATTTCATTTCTATTTATGTTCTTATTCCAATGATAATAATATCTTTTCCAAAAGTAAAAACCGAAAGTTATTAGCAAAAATTTTCAAATGATTTACAAGACATATCTTTACTCTACTATCATTTACACTCCATATTCCAGCTTAATACGCATTCCAACGGTCAGTGGTTATTGGTATAAAAGCGATGGTACATAAAAGAGAGAAGAAAAAATTCCCTTGATGAGGTTTTTCATCAGGCAATGACGAATCACCCTTTCCCGCATAACGACCCTTTCCCTAGGAATGCGTAGGACGGGGTTTTATGGTCTTCGGATGAGCACTTAATCCTGGCAGGGTTAGCCATAAATGGCCACTACCAGTTAAGTAAGGGATCAGGGAAAATCATCTGCAGCCTGCATTTTACTGCCCTGTAAACTGCCCAAGGAGCCTAATGTCTTCAATCGAGGTGCCTCGAATTATGTCCGAGTCTTAATTTTCCACGATGTCTGTACGTCTTAGTTGTTGTTGTGTTCTCTTGCTGCGGAAATAGTTATTGGTGGATATGCAGTTGGTGATTACGTTAATACGTAAGAGCAAGAAAGTGTTTTGGTTGAATTTTTTTTTTGATGAACGTGGGTACGGTCAATGTTCATCATGGAGCTGACTTCCAAAATAACCCTTTATATATGATATTTTGTTAATTTTAATACTGTATTTCTCTATTATGGAAAGTGATAAAGAGTCAATTTTTTTGAAAATGGTGACATTTCAAAAAATAAAAACTGTAAACATTAGATGGTTTAAGAAATCAATGTCATTTTAGTGTAAAAAACTGTTGACTTGATTTGATTACGTTGTTACATAAGAGTAAGAAAGTGTTTTGGCTGAATGTACTTTGACGTACTTGGGGATCAATGTTTATAATGGAACGAACTTTAAAAGTAACCTGTCATGAATATTTTTTTTATTTGGGTCCTACATATTATGGAAATCAATAATGAATCAAGCTTATTGATAATGGCGACAAGTGATTTACATATTTTCATTTAATATACAATGATAACAATAGATAGGTTAAGAAATGATTGCCATTTTAGTGTGATGATAAGGGTTGACCACCAGAGACCAGAAGTTTACTTACTTTTAATTTAAATGTATGAACTTGGCCTTAGAGTTGTAGGTTAATAGGTGAATGTAATTTTTAAAATTGGTTTCTAGCCAAATAAAGATTCACTCTAAACATACGAATTTTTTTCTTTATAAAATTAAAAACAAAATATATATTTATAGTTTATGGTGTTGAATGCAAGCAACGCATTTCTTTCAGAAACTAGCATAAAATTAGTGGTTTCAAAGTATTGTTGCTGCTTTATAATATATTGTGTTTCCTCAAATAAAGAGTAAGCCTTTAGAAAAATGAAACATTTATTTCATGCATTTTGTATCCAGTTCTTGTAATAACTGGTCTTGCATTCAGCTGACCGTACATGACAATAACAATTAAAAACAGCTTAAGCCGGTGACTTGACACCAAGAGTATATTCGTGTCAAAGATAAACGGAATACAACCCCTACTTATTTTCGACAATAACCCAGCACCAAGCGGAAACCGTTGCTTGTAACACAGTAAGAACATGATTACAGGAGGTCCTTTTTTTAAAAGAAAAAAAAAAGATCTTGCTTTCCAATCGGCTGATTCTCAGTGAATGAAAGGGCAAATTTACCTTTAATAAAAATATGAAAAAGTTGAGAAGAGATGAAGTTCACGCGTGGTTCATTTGCGCGAGTTTCCTGCCTGGAAGCGAGATTGAAGAGCCTGATAAGTGGATGTTCGTGATCGGTGTGTTGCTGGACCTACCGACACAAGAAAACAACATCCTGTTATGTACCAACTGTTCTTCAACGTTCATTCAGATATACACAAAAACGTTTATCTTTATTTTTACCAATTGAAAAGATGAAAATTAAAGGTTGGCTACATGGTAATTAAAAAAAGGATACAACTGTACCAAAATTTATATCAATTGTTTAAAATTTAAGTTGGTACGCAAGTGAAATATGATACTGTTTTAAAAACTAATCACTGCACTAGTGTTATTTTAATTAATTACGATTTGATATAGTTTCTTCATTTTACAATAAATGGGCAAAAGCATTCTTTATTTAACTAGGATGAGATTATGCTGAATTTTGACTTCACTTCATAAATTACTATTCTGCTACTTTCAATATTTTTAAAAAATTTTAACGGAACATTCGTTTTTCCTAAAAGTTTCCTTTTTACATTCCTACTAAGCACATTTTATTTTATTTTCAATAATACGAAAAGAGTTCTTTATAACTTTGATTAAATTAAAGAAAAAAAATTTAATGTTTCACAGTTGTCTTGTCATTCTATTTTTATTTAAGAGAAATGTTGGGGCACTTTGAAGCAAATACAAAAATTATCTATATTTTTAGTTTTGCTTTTTGTAAAATACTTTTTGATGCTGCAGAATAAACCCACATGCTACAATATAGCTACACTTTCAATAGTCAGGATCTTGTAACTGTGTTTCGTGAAGAACAACTATTTCAAATCCTCAGCTACTTGTTCTCTGGTAAGTTGGTGCGTTGTGCAGGTTGGAAAGTGGTGTCGTGACTTGGACTGTTTGTTCTGAGGGGGGCTACCGAATGTTCTGCTGGAAGTAACATCATAACATATCCATTTTTTTTGTTGAATGTAGAAAGGAAGTTGAAAGAACTTTCCCTTTCTTTTTTATATAATTTTTTCTGATAAGGTTTTTTTCGGTTTAAATTTTTGATTGATGATTCCATTTAGGAAAAAAAATCTTATTTGTGGGCCTCTTCATACACTTTATGTTACAGCACGTATGTTTATATTAACAGTTTTATGTGTTTTTACAAGCATTCAAACAAGAAATAAAAATATTCAAGTATAATTGTTTTTTATATTTTGTGTGAGAGTGTTTTAGAATTTGTGAGGTACATTGGATTTGGAGAGAGTTCTGAGGATTACGAACAACTCTTGTTTTTCTTTGAACATTACTTAAACGATGGAAATGTATGATATATCGAGGTTAAAATGAACAGTTAAAATACAGAAGAAATACATCGTGCATAACTAGGAGGTTCTAGATACGATATTTATAAGTTCATATACATTTTTTGCAATTATCAATTTAAATGCAATTCTATCTTCGTTTAGTTAAAGTTAAATTATTGAGTTCAGAACTGTTTAGCTGGGAGTTTGAACAGGATTGATCCCATTGGTTGCATTCTGTCCCTTTATAAAGTTGTTTTAATTTTTAGGTCAAGTTAATGCATTTAGCTGCATAACTCAGCAAGTCAATAAATAAAAAAAATATGCAGCCCTATTATTTCCTTCAAAGTACCCTTATCTACATGAAAAAATTTCTAGCAACTCCAACAACAATGTTTTGTGGCAGTTTCTAACACCCCCACACTTCGCGGTCACCTAAGAAACGAGATCAAACTGATAGAAATAAGCAAAAGGTCACCTGGTAGAAACATGCTTTCTTTCTCCTAAATATTGTAATTCACAGCACGCGTATTCATAGCCATTTTCTTTCCCCATTTCTACCACAATAGGCCTACTCACATGACATCGAAACTCCTGAAATAGACACATTATGCACCAATTTCTTTATTCAGGCTCGACACAATATGATAGCGGGAATCGGTGAATTGGTGAGCACGTACGAATAAATCGCGTTACCCGAATAAACAAATGCGGAATTCTTAATTGATCTGATCGTTGGTTTTGTTTGACATAGCTGTAACTTATATGAATGAACCTACAGTATAATCTTACGAAAATTACCGAATGAGCTACGAAAGGGGGTATGTCATTCATTGTTAACAAATGCCAGACCTTTGCATTTGGGTAAGAACATTGCAATTTTTTTTATGTTTTGAAGGAAGAAAAGGTCTAAGATAGTGAGTTAGTAAGCAGTTTAGGAGTTTTGGTTAGTATGGATTTTAAAATGAGTAGGCACACACAGTGTGTTGAGGCAAGTAGGAAATCTAATAGAGTAGCTACATTAGCAAAAATATTACTTCTAAATCTAAAGACATTTCTTTTTTGCCGTTGTATAGGGGATTGGTAATACTAAGGTCACAACTGGAATATGTTGTTTAGTTTTGGACGAACTTCTCTCGAAAAGATATTGATTTTCTTGAAAATTTTTAGCACATGATGGGGCTAGAAAATGTGTATCTGTATAAAATGGATTTCAATAGGTCAAATTACACTTACTCAGTAGAGGTACTCATTTAAACAAAAGTTTTTCGAGCTTTCTTTTTATAGTTCTTGCTTATGTCTTTCGCTGCTTCTCATGTTTTACTTGAAAGCATATTACAAATTAGAGTTTCTTTGCCTCGCAGTCTTTCCCATTTATATCTAAAAGTATAGACGGAATTCAAACACAACTATCCGAATTCTGCGTTATTTTAAATAGTTTGATTATTCAAATAATAAATTAAAATGTTAAATGGTTTTAACATATTATTAAAATAAATAAACTTCGGAATATTCTGTGATGATAAAACTTGAACTACAAAGAAATATTTTAGCACAACCACTATATATACATATTATTTGAAACTTTTTTTTTTGATAAATTTAGTAGAACTTCAGCCGCAATCTTGTCAAAATAACACAGCAATATTTTTGAATTAGTGCAGGTATTCTCTTGTGTTTTTTTCCTGTCACTTCCGGGGTTCGAAAAATCAGATTTAGTGTTAAAACATTCGGTAGTTCGGTAGTATTGTTTCACTGACAATGTAATTGGATGATCTATGGTTTTTGTGCAATAGAGAAATGCCAAAATTTGTGTATGTGTGTTTAGTTATTTAACAATACTTGTTTTTAGTCTTTTTACTGACATAAACTTTGAGCTAAAAGAGGCACCGCAGATCTTTTCCCACTATAGGCTGTCGTGCCACTAGTATGGTTTTCCTAATATATGTTATCCTAATATATGTTATCCTAATATATGTTATCCTAATATATGTTATCCTAATATATGTTATCCTAATATATGTTATCCTAATATATGTTATCCTAATATATGTTACATTTGACACTTGTTATAGACTTGTTGATTCGGTGTTTTAGTTCATATTATCAATTACTTTTAAGGCTACCAAATATGCAACAGTTTATTAACTAAAATTTGATTTTTGTTAATAGATTTCAATGATATTAGGAAATCCATCTTAGCAAGCGGAATCAATAAATAACTGGTATAACCACTTAATAAATTACAACTTAATTTCGTGAATATGGTAATAAAAATATTTTTTTAACACTTTTGATTAATTTTTCACTATGTCCATTTTGCAACATGTTCTATCTAAAATTAAAAATTAACAAATGTTTATCTATCAATAAATTATTTAAATATTATAGACATACTTCATAGTGTCAAATTATTAAAAATAGCTGTAAACATTTAATTTATTAAATTCATCATTCATTAAAAATTTTATGTGAATAAATCAAGACATTTTAAAATAAATATATCAATTTCGCAATTTGTGTTTATTACATTTGTTAATATACATTTACAGTCATCCAATATACGAATTTACTTGAAAATATAAAACACAACTGAAATCTTTACATACAGTTGAGGACCACCAGAAGTTATGGTAACTTAGATAATATTAACCTTATCAAAAAAGCAAGTTTCTACCTTGAAAAATGGAAAGCAAAAATATCATTGCATTAAAATCTTTTAAAAAGTGTTCTCAATGTCGTTGAACGCACAAGTTGGTGTAAAAGAACACATAGGTTTCAAAGCATTAGACTATAATTTATCTTTCTCTCACATTAAATAGGAACCAAAATAAAAAATTAAACGTAATTAACACTTCACATAAGAAAATCTTAAGATAATAATCAAAATAATTACCCAAAAAAATATGGAATTTAGAGTGCAAATATCAGGAGAATGGCAAACAATTGATAATAAATAATATCTACGCTAAATGATAACTTGCAAAACTTTAATTCTAGTGCCTGAGTGTAATTCAGTAATAAAACGATCATTTTTGGATCAGGAACCCGTCAAACTTTTGTGATGTTAGCAAGAGATACAAAAGAACAAATTAGACGATTTCACACGGATGTGTTGTATGCACTTACATGCATAATTCCAAGAGAAATTCTAGTTTTGGGATTCAGGAAATTAACATATTTGTTTCAGATAAGAGCGGTACATTTTTTCTCCATGTAATTATCTGTAAAGATTTTATATCAAAATACATGCAAAAAACCGTTAACCTGTCACAAAATTGATCGATTCACTAACGTAATGAATAACCTCATACGAATTAGCAAAGTGAATGTAATGGAATTATCCTGATCGATAAGGTATCTTTAATTGTAATATTGCAGATGTTGCGGAAGTTTTATGCCCAATCAACCGCTCATACAAAATTGAGATTGTTCAAAGGGATTGGGCAGGTGGTTAATATTGCCTGACTAAACTCCGGAGAAATGCATCTTTATAACTATAATCAGGAATGGATAAGTTGGAGAAAACGATGTCTTAAGTTACTGCAGCTGATGTACTGAATGGTTCATCCGTTCTTGCCATTGTTCAGTTTGATTTTGAGGAATTTCAACTGTATTTCAGAAAACAATGAGAAGTACTTTGGCTGAACTTTCGTTTTTCCAATTGAATTTCACTTGTATTTCCGCTGTTTGAAAATAAAATTACAGCTGTTGAATTATAAATATGCTACCATTCAATTGATTTTTGAATATACTTACTAAACCTTAATTAATATATTGTTTTGATAACTATTTAAATTTTGTTTCTACTATGTTGTTTGGATAATTATTTTTATTTTATTTATACTATGTTGTTTTAATAGTTATTTAATTTTAATTATTCTGTTATTTTACTAATTATTCTTATTTTATTTATTTCTACAATAATATTTTTATTTTATTTCTACTATGTTGTTTTAATAGTTATTTAAATTTTAATTATTCTGTTATTTTACTAATCATTCTTATTTTATTTCCGCTATGCTTCTTTGATAGTTAATAAAGTTTTGTTTCTACTTTGTTGTTTTGAAAATTATTTATATTTTATCTCTATACTTTGAATAATAATAAGTTGATAGTTTTGCACATTTATTTATTTGTTAAACAGGTGGTTTTTTATACGGATTTTTACGTTAAGACATACAAGCAAAATTGCAGAAGATTTTGGTAAAAGATTTATAATGTTAGTATTATCGTGGCATATAGTTATAGTCATTGTTCTAACAAGACATTTGATAATAGCTTTATTTTAATTTATTTTGTTGAACATGGATTTGTTTTCAAATGCCCTTTCTGTTAAATTCTTTGTATGCATATTGTATTGCATTTACACTTAATTTTTTTTTAAATGTCTGTAAATGAAGTGATGGAAGAGGTGACAACAGGCATGTTGAAGTTCGTATTGATGACCAACAGAAAAAATAACATTGGTCATACATATGGAGACAGTGACAGGTAATGTTAGGATTTAAACCATCTGTTAGCGGATAGATGTTTCGTGCACTTATAAAATTTAACAATAGTTCTCATAATTTTTGGTTGACGTTTAACTCAGCAGTCCCACGTTCTATCATTGACTGTATAAAGGTTTCCATTACATTCTAATTCACGCTTCCGGATCTCCCCACGACCGCAACAAAGGAAAGTCAAAATTGACTCTTCCATAGAAAGTGAAGCGAGTGGTATAAATTATCACGCCTATCAGGACGGCTTGACAGATTGGATAAAGTACACTAAAACATCGAAGTGAAAACAATGTAGGAGCTGAGTAAAAAATTAAACTAAAAAAAAGAGGAATAATAGTAAAAAAAAGAGCAAACATGGCCCCGTAATTGGATAACGAGGCGCATTAGAAACTCACCTGAAACTGTTACAGGTAATATAAAGGGCAGCTGTCTATGAAGAAACAGATGTCGCATGATAATTATTAATCAGCCACCGTGAGAACGGGCCCTTTTGTAAAGGGCCGGACAACGCGATAATGAGAAGGGATGAACAGGAAACAGGGGCACGGCTATAAATTGCAATAGGCTTTGTATGAGCATTAATCGGGTGCCATCACTAGGTTTTTAAAAATTTAGGTTGAATTATCGCCGCACTAGAACTACACGATTGCTATTGGTGACCACAATCAAGATTAGAATCACACACACTCATACAAGGTCACAGTTAGAACCACAGTCGAGTTACGAGCAAACACCTGACACCGACACCCAATGCAACTTCTTAAGGGCGACATCGTTCTCGGCGGTTGGACTTTGAAGAATATTTAAGTGCACTCCCTTAACACGGGGTATTTTTGTCGGACTTTTTAGCTGCACAGGCCGTTTATTAGTCGGCAGTTATTTTGGCTATGCTCGGGCCCAAACATGGGACCTTTCGAATGCAAGGCCAGCGCCTTATCGACTGGGCTCTCCACCCCCTCCCCCCCCAGGTTTCTGAAAGAAATGTGTATATTTTAGTTAATACTTGTAATAAAATAGGGGAGACCGGGGCTAGTTTCTCAAGTTTTTTTTTTTTACTTTTGCTTATACATCTTTATTATTATCTATTTTGAGAAAATCCTAAAACCAATTAAATTCTTCTACTTTTATCTACAAAATAGCCCCATAATTTGTCACAAAATGTAATCATAGTTTTCGGCAGCAAACGATTAAATCTAAGCAGTAAGAGCTAGAAAATGTGCCCCGTATGCAAGAGCAATTTTTACAACCTACTTAGTGCACCGAGAAATCGTTAGTGTATTGCAAAAATACGGAGCCACAAACTATTTATTATAAATTATCTATTTGTTAATTAACTTATTATTCATTATGTTGTGAAAATTTAAGCAAGATTTTATAATTTAAATGATACTTAAAAATATTGACAAAAGAATTATCTTTTTTTTTATAGCAATATGCCGTAAAATAATGCCTATTATTGCGCATCAATTCTAATCGATTTTTAAACTAGTACTCAATATTTTGCTTAGAAAAATAAACGTCCATTGGGTTCAAACAAATATACATTATTTAGTAAACAATGAGAAAGAGTTCAATTAGTTTCTTTGAAAAATAACTTTGTTGAAAATCGTCTTAAGTTCATTTCTAATTACACCAATATTCAAATGCGTTCATTACTAATTACTAATTTTTAATTCTTAAAAAAGTTTTATTTAGATTATAAGACATATCAATTCTACAATCTTATTAATGTATGAAAAAAGATCTAACTAGTTTCCTAAGCACCTATGCATCCAATTATGGAAATCTTTCAATTTAAGGACGACCCCTTCTATGTAACTGAAACCTCAACAAATTGAAAAGGGAATTCTGGTTACAGATTATGTAATTCCCCGTTCGTCAGGTAAGTCGGTAACAAGCTATAAAAACACTAACAAAATAAAATGACCGACACCGTTTCAACCATTCACCACACCTGTTATTTTTTTTTATCTATTTAACTAAAAAAATATCATTTCAAACATCCTTAGCTGACATGGTGAGTAAAAGTGCCTAACCCACTGACCCTTTGGTAGCCTGAGCGACAAAACGGAACTTTCACCAACTGTTTGAAACTTTCATTGTCACTCTGGTAAATAGGAGCATTTGTATCGGGAGGACTTCCTATGTTTTGTGGGGCAATAGTAGTTGATATGAATTGAAAGGGAAAATAGACATTTAAAAAGTGCACAATGAAATTGGGCTACTGAAATACTTAGCTTGTTAAATATCCTGTTTAAATGAACGATTATCAGGTATGCTTCAATACTAAGTAGAGTAAAATAATATGAACGCTCTAACTGCAAAAAAATATTCTCCAATTTTTAAATTTTTTGGAAAACCGCGAAAAACTTCTAGGTAAATTAAAAATTAACTAATCAAATAGAGATATAAATTTGATATTTTTTATGAACTACATATATTCTTTTATTTTAAGAAATTTTCTGATAAAAATTGGGCTATGAAGTGCTAAAATTTCGCAATAACCTTCCTGAATTCTTTTACAGTGTACCTGTTTCTTCATAACTTCAGCACCAACACATGTGCCCAGAAAACTAGAGAACCGGTATTATACACAAAATAATTATTAAAATATATATTTTTTATAACTATTTATATAAATTTTTATATAATTAATAAATATAATTATTAAAACGCTCTTGAAGAAGGAAACGTGTTTTTAATCCTGGCTAACTTTCCGCAGCAAATCTTGGGTGAAAACCGCCCTATGTTGTTTTAATCACCAGATAAAAGTGCACTGCCACTTTTTCGCGTGTCCGACACCGCCATAAACACCTCATTTCCCCAAGACCTCCACCGACACCCCACATCATTACTACGCAAAAGCCCAACTTTCACGCAATCCCAATACATGAATGAATTTAAACAAGGGTGGGACACTACAATCTAAAAGAAACGACAAATTAAGAGCGGACGTAGGAGAAAAAAAACAATGTCATTAGAAAAAAGTTGTGTTGCTTACAACCTTTTTCTATGTTAACTTCTGCATAGTAAAAGATACATTTCTTTTGACTATTGCGCCGTGTATCAAATAAAGCTGCACGCGATGTTTCGTTACGCGAGTTGGATGGGAGTCAATTAATCGTAACCGCAAGGTTGCCCGTTGTACAAGAGGTGTCTTTTTCGACGGATATCCTTTGAGTAGTATTAGATGTTTAAAAATTATTAGGTTAACCATTTTTACGAAATTAAAAACAAAAAATTCTTAATTTCTGACTACATTACATTGCAAAATAAATAAAACCAAATACATAAAAAAACGCTTGATGTATCCACTGAAATTGTCAATTTTTATCTAAAAAAACCTTGTTGCTTATAACATACACAAACAGAGGGCATTAATGTAGAAAATGTGCTTTTTTAATTAATTAAGATTTAGACTGATATTTAAAAAAAATATCAAACAGCTCGAGTTCACAAGTATTGCTTAATTTTTTTTAATTAAATATTGCTAAATTTGTATTTGATTATTAACATTCTTTATACCATTCTTAGTAACATTTGGTAATGATTATCATTTACCAAATATTGCTTAATAACGTATTCAATTTTAATAGACACCAGTATTGAGTTTAAATACTTTTTTAATTGTATCGTAGCACAACTTTATTACACGAAGGGCTTTTTTACTAGTAGTCTCATTCCACAATCTCACCAATTTTGAGCTAATTCGTCATTAAATTTTAGTGGCATTAGCGTTATTGTTGAACCGAGTAGTTGTAGTGCTTATTAATAATACAATGTTGAGTTCTAATATTTATCAAAAAAGACAGAAACTGGTAACATTATTACGAAAAATTTAAATAGCTACTTTTATAAAGCGGATTTATATTCCGAACTATTATTACAAAGAAAACTTTCATTGAATGTAACTTAGAAAAGATTAATTTCTTTTCGTTATCGCGACATGTATCGAATATAACCGCACGCGATTTGTGGATACGCGTGTTAGATCTCAGGTCCAATCCATCGTAGCCAAGGTTGTCTCCGTACATGTGGGCTTAAATAGCGGCCCGTTCAACGGATTTCCTGTAGAGCTTTAGAGAATCATCTAGTAGGTGCGTAGTGCTAATAACAATCATTCGAGGATAATGAAATAAAAAAGAAAACAAAGTCTGTATTTGGAAAAGATAGCATAAGAACAACATGGTTTGAGTTTTGAGTTTGGGATGATAACAGGTTGTTAAAGGGATGGGAAGTTAAGAGGGTTAAGAGATGGAATTAGATAAAAAAATATATCCATAATAAATAACCAATTTTTTTTGAAAAGCACATCGTGTAAAGAATTAGCTTAATATACAATTATTAAAATGTTAGTATTGTTTATTTGAGTTGAAAGTATAAATAATAACAAGGACACAAAAACTGTAGACTTTTAAACAAAGGAAAACATGAAATAAGTAATTAAAACTATAGAAGTCGCAGAACGTAAGAAAGTAATGTTTGTAATCGTAGAAGTAGTGAACAGCTTAAAAAAAAGCTTAACAATTGTATGTAAGGTATAGATTTTGGTTTTATTTTGCAACAAGATTTTAAACACTCACATTTTTAATATATTTTTAGTGTCAAAAAATGAAGTATTTAATTGACAAAGCTTTCTATGAGAACAATTTGTAAACCAATACCTTGCCAATTGCATTTGAAAACGAATTAAACATACAATTTAATTCTTCAAAAGAAATACAACTTGTTTTGTAAGTGATTTAAAATTCACTTCACAGTTTTCTTTCTATTTTTCAAATGACAAAGGGCATCTGACTTACGCAACACCCAGAAACGAACAACTACACCGAAATTAGTTCTAACGAAAAAGAACCCATTAGCAGTCTCACCTCGTCCAAGCGATCCCATTCGATAGCAGCATAATGAGCGATAACTAACACGAAACGAGCTTGTCTTGTGACGACTGCATTAAAAAGCGACGACTGTTTCTGGGTTTTCTTTCGAATCGCTATATGCAAAATAGGATAAAGTCCATTGGAAAATTTCCCTCCAAGCTTCTCCTTTTCCGTTTTAGTGAAAAAAGAAGCCTGTGTGGAAATATTTCCGCTGAGTTGGCCCATTTTTTGATTTTTTGCGATTCTTTTGTATTGGGAAGCTTGATAACGCCTACCTGGGCCTAATTATACATTCACCCCAGGCCTGCGCCTTTGTAGATGGACAGGACAGATAGGCCTCTCTGCCTTGTGATTTAATACTCCCTCCGCTTTTGTCGCTTTTAATTGTCCAGATTGTTATCTTTATGTGTTTTGTGGAGTAAAGAAATAATACGGGAAGGGTGAAATAAATTAACGGCCGTTAATTGAGCTGTATTACTTAGAGCGCTCGTATTTGGGGTAGAGATATCAATGGATTTTGTTGCTGTGTTAATAGATTTGAGTTTCTGTTTGTCAGGCAATTATTTTAACTTGCAATGCTATTATTTTTTGTTGAAATGCACCGTTTTCCCATTGCATCGATACTAAGTTAAGTAATACATAATTTGTCTGACATGATTGTCTGATTCACGTTCCGGTTGATGTAAGTTTTAGGCCATAATAACAGAGAATTTAAACATAAAAGTAATTAAGTAAGTTAGAATAAATAAATTTTTTATTGATTCAAAGTGTTAATTTTTAACTAGAGATAATATTATACAACCATGAATATAGAAGAATATATGTTAGTCATTGTTGCGTCTTGAGATGTTCTTGAATTGACACATTCATTATAATAAATCATATGAAACAACCCGACATCATTAGCTATGCAAAAGTATTGATTTCTAAAGAACAGACAAGTAAGAAACCCAATGCTATATGACTTATCGAATAGTATACTAACTGATGAACATCTATTAATATACTAAATTATGTATATATAACCTCATTACAAAACAACAGTGAATACTACAGCATAATATTCCTACTGCTATATATGTATAGTCTCCCTAGTATCCGCACATTAATTCTAGTTAAAACTATATTGCAGGAGCACATACTAATATCGACCTCGTACACAACTGGTCCGAACATTGTCGAACCCTCGACTCTAGAAGCATGCCGTGAAGTGTCAATAAAGCCTTATCCTGACTGTCATTAGAGTATGAAAAGGGGACCGAAACAGAGCGGTGATATAATAATAGGGCGACATTTAAATGGTTCCAAATGGTAATGAGCACGGCGGGTGGAATATTATAGGGCTGTCAGAAATCCACCGGTACAATGTCATTAACTATTTAATAGGAGAGCTCGTATGAATGTGATATTTCAACATTGTGACAGAAAGGGGTGAAGAGAGGACTTTAATTGTGATTAGGAAATATTTGGGAAAGGACTTCTTGGCTGTGGTTCGCCAATAAGGAGGTCTACAGAAACGATTAGTTTTGGTATGGTATTAGTTTATAAATAGTAGTTTTAAAGTGTATAAATTGTAATTTTAAAAAAATATAGTTCTTTAATTATGATTGGGAAATATTTTTTAGATGACATGGATAAATTAATTCAAGTATATAACAGCACTAAGTAAGCATAAGTAATTGAGCATAAACTAGTTTAAAAGTACTGCTTTGAAATTTACTATGATCAAGAAAAGTAATTATAGATGTATCAAGAAATGTAAGCCATTGGGATTTTAAAAATGGAACATACCGTAAAATTAGGATTATTATTGTTTTTATTCATTTTCGCAAATGCACACATGATGCATTAATGTTTTCTACCCTCTCTTTAAAAGCTTTTGGGTTAAAACACTAAAAAAATTATGTTTTATGTTTGACTACGCATTTTATTTTCTTCTTTTATTCCACAGTTATTCCCAAAACGTATAAACAAATACGCTACTAAATAAAAACAGAAACCGTGAAAAATAAGGCAAGTGTAATCTATCGCAACAAAATTCAAAGCAATAGGCGTTGAATAAAAAAAAATCAAAAGTTGTTTATATGACGCTTTCACACGTAAAATAAAACAAGCGTTCAAAAGCCCCAAAACAAACAGTATTTTTGGTACTGTTTCTTGATGTTCCTTGGTCAATTAGGAAAGTAATCTTTATATAAAAAAATATTGTAAAACACTTCAGGGAGAAGTAAGTCACACAAAATATCCATCCATAAGCCGATTTGAAGTTTTACCGATTACAAAATATAAAAGCTATACAAATATGAAATTTCTTCATTGTGATTTCTATATATATATCAAATACGATATGCAAGCATGCAAAAATATTCTTTGGGGAATATGTTTCATGAGTATATCGCAAAATTGGTTGCAATTTAACATATTTCACCAAGTTTTTTTAAAAATAAAGTATCATAAAAGTTGAATAAAATCTTGTAATTCAAGAACATGACTACCATGAGGGTTATTTTAATGAACAAATAAGAAACGCATGATGGTACACTGATACATAAAGAAATTCCTTATCTTACTTTCAGATAAAAGTTTATAATCTGACTTTTCTAACCTTTCAGGTTTCTTATGCCTTGCCAAACAAAATAAACAAGCTTAAAATGTGTAAACACAGTGAAGCATAGTTTTATTTCAAAGCAAATAAAAATAATATTTGTTTGGAAAAACCTTATAGATTATTTTGGTACGAAGAGAGCAACATTTTATAACTAAGTCATAAAAGCGAAATGTTTTCTATACACATTCCTTTCACACTATGAAACGAAATACGAACCTTACAAGTCCCAATACAAAAAAAAAACTTCCCAAAAGAAAAATCCTTTCCAACCGGACAGAGAAGAAAATAAGTAAAAAAAAAATGTTTTCCTTAGCAAATAAAAATCTGTTCCCCTGCATGCTACTACTTTTATTTATGGTCAAGAAAAGAAGCGGACGCGTGTCCAAGGAGTCCATAGAAAAGCATCCGCTCGGTTTATTTCATCTTTCTCTCTCCTCTTCCCATCCTTTTTTCATCTCCATCCTCCTATTGAGAGCTGCTCTCAGAGGCAGAAGCCAAGATTTCTGTTTACATGCCTTGTCCCTTGTCCGAGCTCTCCGCAGTGACGTAGGCGGGTGGGCGGTGTCCGATCACTGCAATCAGCCACACTGCTATCACATCCGACCAATAGAGTGGCCTCTCTTGTCATAGCACATGGAGACATCTTGGGAGTCATACAAGAGAAATGTTTGGGCCTTCTTTTCTTTTGCTCTCTTGTTGGGTACATCAAAGAAAAAAACCTCTTAGTGTTTGACACATGCTCCATAACAACGAAAAAGGCAATATTTTCAATTGTTCATGTAGTTAGGCAGTACTACTGGTTGAAATGTTACATTTTAGAAAATATCAAAGCAATGACTCTGAATTTACATGTACAACAAAGTGGAAAAGCGAATATGGATACAACTGAAGTGGAAAAGCGAATGAAAAGGATGATTGGAAATAGTTGGAAAATCGATTTTTTTCTAATGATTTACGATTTTACTACCGACTGAATCAAAAACACTTGCTACAAGTTGCAAATTTGCAAATTATTTGATATTCTCAAAACTGCGTTGATAATAGTTAGTGATTCACACAAAAAAACGGAAGAGTTAAAATTTTCGGTGGGACCCAAGGCACGTATTTTTGCTTAATAAATGACTGTATTCATCACTCTCTAACTTCTTCATTCGCACTATTTACTAGATTAGAAAGATAACTCTATATGGATTTTTTAGCCCTATGTTAATAAAAGAACATATTACGCAACAATTCAAATCTAAAAGTAACAGAACCATCAAGCACATGTTTTACAGAAAGTAGGACTCGTACGCCAATCCGTATTTTGTATCCCACCCTCTCCTTTGGAAATGTGTATCTTTTTTATTTTTTTCGTTATTTCTCTTTCTGTAGTCTTCTTTCTTTCGTTCTTTGGATCGCGTTAACTTTCGCTCACTTTCTCTTGGACCCTAAAGAAGAAGGGTTGCAACTGTATGTCGCGACATATGGCGCCAGAAAGGAAGACAACAAAGATGACCATGTGATTTATTTTGGTAGTTATAATGGATGCCTTGAGAGCATGAAATGTTGGGTAGTATATATTAATCGTCCGGCAATAAAATGTAGTTATCGTAAAAGTGATTATTGCTGAATGAGAAATGATGTATCCAAATATTCAAATTTAATGGTGGATAAAATTAAACTACAATTTCATATTTTGACAATTATAAATTTTAGAGTCAGTGAAATTTTAATTGAAACTACACTCTTAAAACAAACGAGCGGTTTTAACCCAGTCTGAGTTAATTTCCACTCCTTCCCGTGCCGAAAATGCACTTCACCTATAGGAGTGGATTTCACTCTTTTTGCGGAGTGGGTAAAAGAAATAAAAGAAAACAATCTACGTCCTACACTCTTAAAACGAGCGGTTTTAACTCAGTCTGAGTTAATTTCCACTCCTTCCCGGTGCCGAAAATGCACTTCCCCTATAGGAGTGGATTTCACTCTTTTGTTTTAAGAGTGTACAATGTAGTATTATACAAAATGGTTTTCTTATGAAAAAAATTGAATATATAGGGATGGGTATTTTCAGTTTAGTGTAAAATAGATAAAAAGCGAATCTTATTTTAGAGAAACCTAAAAACAATCAATTATAAAAATGTTTTTCGATTACATTTACTCTTAGAAACAATGAATTAAATTCCTTCTTTTCTCTTTTTCAAAAATAATTGTAAAGGGTTTTATGAGTAAAATGCTATGGATAATAACAACATATATTTAATAATAACATATAATAATATACAAAATTATAACATATTATTTTTGATAGTTAGCTTAAGAATCATTTATCAATTGATATTTGTCATTTTCAACATGTCAATAATTTGATAGGTAGAATTATACATTTTTGCATAATATTTTATGCTTTCTTGGCATAACAAATCTGTTGTATTAATAACTCTTAATATTAAGCTAGACTTAATGTCAATGTAATTCACTAAGGCTTTAATCAAAAATTTGCTTTATAATGTCTAATAAAATAACCCATTTAAGATACTACACTTATACATTTTCTTTTTCAACATAATTATTCACCTCCCCAAAAGAACATGTATCGTTTACTGTACATTTTATACACCAGACATAGACTTATATATTTTTTCGATGATTCTCCATTACCTTCTTTCAAGCCTTACTTCTATCGGACAACACAATATCACAACACAACGTTTTTCGTTTTTCGTACGAAAAAAAGAAACACCCTAAGAAATGAAAAAAGTACAAAAATAACAGCTAAATAAGGAAGAAAGGAAGTATAGAGACAAAAAAAACAAGGATTTCGAATCTTTGGAACCATAAGATAGCTTTTGAAGAGGCATCTGCTATTCTCCTTCCTCCTCTTGACTGTTTTTTAAAGGCGAGATCAATAGCAAAAATGGTTGGGCTATAGAGGAGTTGTAACTTGCCCAATAGGAAAAGATCCTGGGGAAATCCGACAATTATGTTGTTTTTGTTGTTATTTTGTGATTTGGCATATGAGTCTGAGATACAATTGAATCTTTAGGTTTAATGAGAATGATGAACATTTCGGGTGATGAGTGTATACATGGTGGCTAACTGAATTATATATGCTTTATAAGATAGGATTAATATTTTTAGTTTAATTGTAACCATAGAAAAAAAACAGATAAATTGCTGTACGATAATCACATGAATAATTATTTAAAATAATCACTTGCTTGAAGAAAACTTGCCACGCTAAAATAAGCTTTTTGCTTAAGTTTATTTCAGTAAACAAAATATAAGACAAAAGAAAAACACAGTCATGAAAAATTGATGTAGGATAAAATTAAGGTACACGGAAAACGAATTAAAAAAGTTAACTTTTTTATTTCGAAATGAAGGAGTTAAATGGTAACCACGAAGTCGCCGTTTATAGATAAATATATATTTTCAAACCTATTCATACGTGTTGTACTCAGTTTGATTATTTTTTATACGTGTCATTATAGTATTAACCACGATTTTTGAATAAAATTATTATCCGGCTCTTTTCTCTATTTACCAAGATTGAAGGAATAGTAAACAAAGCTTTATGTGCATACTATAGCCACTATAATTCATTGTATAGTAATTAATAACAGCTCTTTAAATTTCCCATATCTATTTATTTTTGGGATTTATTTATTTTCTAACAGCATTAGCCAATAATCTTAATACTATATAAATATTTGTTATTTTTATATGCTTAAAAAAAGCAAACAAATATACAAAGTTTCACTCATTGCATTTTTTCAAAATGAGATTATGGAAACGTGGAACTTTTATTCTTCTTTCATTCTCCCAGTGGTTGCTTCACCCTTATGACACAGCTCTAGCAGAGAAACTAGTTTTAAGTTTTTAGAAAGTAATTGGAAGGTGGCTGGAAAAGTTAACAGCTATCAAGTGTGTATAAATAGTTTTTTTTCTTTCTCTTTTTTTTTTGTTGAAAAAAATTATTTTAAATTAAATTATTGTTGCTTGAATAAAAAAGTTTCAGAATTTTTTTTAAAAATTGAGTCTTCAGTTTGCAAAACTAAATTTCCAGTGTGTAAGTCAAAGATCCATAATTGTGCTCAAAGTTATCTTTTAACCTATGTAAGTTTGTTCTTTAGTGCAATTTAATTAGATCATTTTAAACTGGCGTTTATTAATTCTTAATCTCTCTCGAGAGAGTTTTGAGGAAACAAAAACTTCAATACCGAAGTTCCGCGAAACTCACTATATTTTAAAAACACTCTAACCACCCTCAAATTAACTCCTCACTTCTCTCTACACCAGACCGACAAGCGAGTTAATTTCCTAAAACACGACCTATCAACATTCCTATCTCTCGCATTTACACGATTTTAATTAATCCAACGCTGTGTAGTACCTTAATTTTTCCAATACTGAACAAGCGTGTCTCTACAACAAGGGAACATGCCAGCCATACCCTTCTTGATTTTTCTATCTCCCTCTCCGGAGAGAGAAAATAACTGGAAAAGGAAAAGGGAGATAATGATGGCAACCAGGGGGGGCGGTGATGCTGGAAAAGAATAAGACAAGTCCCCCCCCCCCCCCCACATCCATGGCAAGCTGTCATCGGGCCGATAGTGGCGGAGGCATGTCCCAAGAGGCTGGCCTGGCTAAAATGAAGCCTTCTTCTCCTCCTAAGATAAGGGTGGCAGCTAGGGATGACAAAAACGAAAACTTCGTGTTCGAGATCGTCTGTTGTTTTTAATTTGTATCTAAAAATAATTTATTATTTAATATTTTAGATATCTTTGTATATGGTACATGCACTTTTGTTACGACAAGTTTATAATCGATGTCCAACAGCCCAGGAAGAGGTAAGCCTAAGTGAGGTTGGTGGTGCGCAAATATCAAGGTGACAAAAACAAAAACGGCCTGTTCAGTTGTTCAGTTCCTCTGTTGCTTTTAATTTTTATATTTATTTTAATCAATATTATACAAATCATGTTAAATTAGGCACTTTCTAGCATTATGTACCAAAGACGACGCATTTTCTAGCTGATTTATAACCGGCGCATTAAGAGGTCAGTCGTGGTAAGAGATTGGCGGTGTACGAATATAATATTGTGCAAAACTACAGTCATGCTGCTGTGATTCTTTACTGGAAAACACAGCAAACTTCATGATATAATATATGCTACTGATCTAATGATCGCTATTAAGCAAGGCCTGATAGAATTGCTGACATGTATAAATACAGTAAAAAATAATTTATAATAGAC
The DNA here is from genome assembly GCA_019343175.1 of Oedothorax gibbosus. Lineage (NCBI taxonomy): Eukaryota > Metazoa > Arthropoda > Arachnida > Araneae > Linyphiidae > Oedothorax > Oedothorax gibbosus. The sequence goes on from CM033272.1 coordinate 30,817,145, forward strand.
ATGTCACAAAGTTTAAGTTAAAAATGTAGTAGGCAAAACAGAATAAAATATGAAAATCACATAACTTATTCATGGTTGTATAGTAACAACACTCAATGTTCTTCAGTATAAATTATCTAACGAAATCTGGAATACGTTTGATTCCAGTTGTATGTAAAAGTACTTAAATAATTGTTGATTTTTTAATGTAAACTAATATATTTTGAGAAAGCAGCAGTAACAGAAAACAACTATTATCTAGACATATTACAAACACCACATAGCTAGTGTCATAGAGTGTAGGGTGGGGGTACGCGTTTGCACTGACAACGTGTCGTACACGGGCAACCACACGTATACACGTCTTCTTCTTCTTGAAAAGAAAAGAAGAAGAGTTCCTTCATTTCATCTGCGGAATGTATATTCTTCTTGGGAGATTGCTTAGGGAAGAATTCCGCATTCGCTCGTCGCATTGGGAATGTTCAGGGGGGAGGATTTAATACAGTTGTCGGGGAGGAAGGTGTCAAATGGTTGGAATGAGTTTGTGGGATGTGTTGTGATTCAGTGTTTAATTTGATTATTTTTGTTGTATTGGTGTAAGTTTGTTAATGTTGCTGGAGGAGAAGATTCATGTATCTTGTTTTTGGGCGTGGATTTGATATCGAGTACGATGAAGATTTTAAGTAATATTTTGGGGAACACATATAAAGACAAGGAAAACATTTTAAATACCTGTTTTCAGAATCTTGAATAAAATGTAGACATTTAGTGAGCCAAAAATTGGAAGCATCATTGGAAGCATCTGCCATTGACATGTGTTTATGTTATACTTTAGTCATTTTCTACAAATAATACCAAGTAAAAAATAAAGTATTCTAATGTTAGGTAGTAAATCTGTAATATATTGATGTTCATATCAGAAATAACCTATTTTAACCAAAGGCACTGCGAATATGCAGCAAATTTGCTGTAATTTTACAGAAATGTTTTACAGTGCACTAAGTATGATGTTCCTTTGTATAAATAACTCCATATCACAACTTTATTAACCAATCCTTCTATATTTAATGTGTTATTGACGTAGGACGTGACGTATTGACAAAAAATAATTGTGATATTGAAGATAGAAGCTGAAAAATGCCATTTATATGTCAGGGTTAGTAGTGTATTTCAAACAATTCCGTGAACATTGCTAAATTTAATTCCTTCAATAAAAACACTTGATCAGTAAACATACCAATGAGAAATTAATCAATGGCTCAGAATGACATTAACTATAATCCTATAAAAACTAATTTCACTACAAATTCCTGTTACATATTTACCACTTATTACATTACTCATCTTGTCTCCAAAGATGACGCTCCTAAATCTGTAAATGGAGTCATCCATTTACCAAGACAATAGTGCTCTATCCTGCAATCCGATTAGCAGCAGCTATGCTCCTGGTGTTAGCCCTCACTTAATTCAGGCCAAGACAGGAGTACGTGCTAATAGGATGATGCCCAGGGTGACGTATGGGAAGTCACGTCTTTGCTCGGATAATTTCATTCATCAGCATATATTTTGTTTGGCTGTAAAATTTTGTTTATTGGTGATAATTTCAAGGCCCATTCAGATTTGTACACAAACGTTCGAGATTCAATATTTTCTTTAAATTATGTAAGATTTTCAATTTTTATGTTTTGTTTTTTGTTATGTTTTTATGTTTTCAATTTTTATGTTATGTGTTTATGTTTTCAATTTTTATGTTATGTGTTTATGTTTTCAATTTTTATGTTATGTGTTTATGTTTTCAATTTTTATGTTATGTGTTTATGTTTTATACATTGAATATTTAATTTTTCAATGAAAAGAAGAATAAGTAATACAAAAATAGTTATGGGTTAAAATAGGAGAGCATTCGATTGAAAATCAACACAATGTGACCATTTTTTTATTCATGATTTATGAAACGATAACATGTTAGTAACATAGTATTTATTAATAAAATTTGTGAGATTACAAGAAAAATAAAAAAAATGTGTGCATTCTTAGTACAAAATCGAACTAAAAATAATGGCACCTTATGTTAAACATAATTTTTCTTCGATGCCATACTAAGATATTTGAAGATAAGTTTAGATATTTAAAATAGAATCTCTTTTAATAAGTTATCCTGCAATTTTCTGTTTAATGGTTACAAAAATACTAAATATTATTAAAAAAAACATTATTTTTTCCTAAAACACGTGAAAAACGCATCATTCTTCAGTAGCATTTAACTGTGCGACAATGCGACCAAAATGACCATTTGTCACAGGTTTGGAGAAGAAAAGACCAACATTACGTCGAGGAAGTCTTTTAAAGCCTCATGCCTCGCAGCACAGACCACCCCTTCACAGCACCCCATCTTTACACAAGGATTCATAATAACAGGTATGGATAAAGATGTCTTATTAAAGAGCTGTTATCTTCAGTTTTTATTCTTTTTGGTTTGCAAGTAATTTCATTTAGGTTGTCTCTTCCCAATAAATCGGTTGGTATATCAAGCGGCAATATCGTCAATATCAAGCTGGTTGTATGATGTTGAGAGGGACTTGAAGACCCTGAAAATTTGAATATGGTAATCAATTGCTGTGTTTAGAACTCGCCGGAGAGCTCTCAGTTGAAACAATTGAAGCCTATAATATGCCGTTGAGCCCTTAAAGAACAATAAGTTTAAAATTTGAGAAATCAGAGTAATTTGTATACTTAAAAGCAGTGGGCTAATTTTCAGCACTATGTTGAACAACAAGTGTCAAACACTGGGCGTAATTTTACTTCAGATCTTAAACAATAACCATCCTGTTGCGCCCCTCTTGTATCCGGCGGTCATAAGTGATTTTGGGACACGAAAACATGTTGCTTTTCATTCCAACAGTCGAGATGTGGCGTGAGATAGCCGTGAAACCATTTGTAAAAGCCGAAATCTATTTATGAGGCTTGAAGTGTCTTCCGCTACCTAATGCAGGGGCATCCCGCAAAGTGGGATGGACTTTCCATAGGTCTGGACACGAAACGTCACTCGTGGATGAGGTATGGGCTGCAAAACGATTGTTGGTCGTAAGGCCATTCAGTAAACGTGACATCTGTAAACAAAAGAGAACAACTGAATGTTTCGTTTGGGTTACTAGACTGAACAACGCAAAGTAGAATTGAAAGAGTAGTGTAATTATTATTATTATTATTATTATTATTATTATTATTATTATTATTATTATTATTATTATTATTATTTATTATTATATCATTATCATCATTATTCATTATTATTATTATTATTATTATTATTATTAATATTATTATTATTATTATTATTATTATTATTATTATTATTATTATTATTATTATTATTATTATTATTATTATTATTATTATTATTATTATTATTATTATTATTATTATTATTATTATTATTATTATTATTATTATTATTATTATTTAATTCAAATACAAGTTACATTTTGTTTTGTTTGACATTTATAATTCATTTTTAACATAAATCTTTATACTCCCCTTATAATCCCTTTTCTTAATAAAAGTTTTCGATTAAAGAATAGAAAGTTTGTTTTATTGGACATTTAGTTGCTTGTAAAATTATGACTGTCACGTATGTCATTTACAACCAAAACTTCTTGCAGTAGATATTTCATTCCTTAAAAAGTATTCAGTAGGTTTTTTTTTACAATTATTTGTTAGTTACTTTGTTTCATAAATGGGTAGTCCGTGTGTTAGTGGTAACGACGGCAGTCCAATGGGTGATCCTTCACAAATCACTATCAGTCTGTCCCTCAGTAGCACCGACGCCTAAGACGGTAAATGGCCGGGCATTAAAAAAACTTAGTTATATTTTAATTTTTTTAATCCGTTTAAATAACTTATTGTAATTGCAGTAATGCTATTTATACTTATAAAGAGTAACATTGTTTTTTTGTGGAAAATATCCTTGATACATTTGCAACGATACATTGGTTACTTCTAGTTATTGATTCGCTATGACTCCTTTTTGTATCAATTCATTTTTATAATATTGCAGTACATTAAAGGCACAGCCCATGTGACTTAAATGTGATTCACTTATTTTATATTCATACGTTGTCTGCACACGAAATTTATCCATTGATTATTTCCAGATAAAAGATCTTTTCAAGATAAACAAAGTTATACTTTCGAGTTAAACTCAAACACAATTCCCCACTCCCAAAACACAAGAGTTGATCCCCTTAACTGACAATAAACCTTCATTTCATCTGGTACACAATGAAAAAAAAGCTACAATCCTAACTATGCTCGACGCATCATTTTTCACCCATTACACACAGATGTCCTTATGTCTAGGGACCACGGACAGTCATGTATTGGCGAAGCGCAGTGCATGAGTAGTCGCACGAGACGAGTATACACTGGCCAGATGCTATTTATAATTAAGTTACAAGGCATCCTCAAACGAGGCGAGGTTACCCACGTTTATATGCCCAATCATTGAATTACATTGCTCCCCCCCCCCCCCCATCCCCTTCAGTCAAATCAGTGGTTTAGAGCAACTTATATGAATCTATTGTGGCATGGCATGAACCTTTTTAGCTCTGAAACGTTTACATTTCTTATGTGCTTTAAGCTTTGAGTGTTTCAGGACTAAAATGAACCATTTCAAAAGTGCAGTTGGGCCATTGTTGCTTTGATAGAGCCATATCTGGTTGGGATCGTGACACTTTTATTTCATGTGACTTAATGTCTCCCAGTGTAGTTACTGGCCATATCACAACCTCATAAACTTTAGTTAGGGCACTAATGGCTTTTTATAAGAAATTGTATTAAGGTTTTTTTTTTTGGAGGGATATGGTTTTTATAATTATTGAGTATATATGGTTCAGTTTGTTCTTGTTTTAATATTGACATTTCATCAAATCTAGAAGATTTAGATAAATAAATTAAAAATGGACAAACAAACCAATATTTTCTAGAACAACAACAACAAAAAGTTCTTAAATTTTTAAAAAAAATTCTGTCTTTTAGATCACAAATCTTAATATGACTTCTGACTTGGAAACGATAGTGTTTTCATAATATATTGTACTTGGTACTTATTATGAATATATTCACTTAATGATATAGTTCAATATTGTCATGATAAACTATAATATTCAGTCCATAATCATAGTTACAACAAAAAATGAGAATAGTGAAAAAAAAAGTATAAAATTTAACAACATTACTAACGTAAGAATTTAAAAAAAAAATATTCTTCATACACTATCTTCAACTGTTGAAATACGTTTACAAAGAATGTTTTACTTCAAGCACCGACAACAAGACTGATCCGGTTACAACAACCCAAAATACCCCAGAGTGCAAAATCTTCTGTATCTTATTTATTCCGTGGAAAACTTTATCTTCTCATTTCTAGAGGCTTGTAAATCCGACCGAGAAACAAATTGAAAGGCGATTTCTCTTTCCTTTCGTCACATAAAACTGACAAGCAAATAACCCTATCCTTTCCCAGCCGCCCCATATTTCCCATTAGGGTCGCCCATTTTCCCCGCCGAAACGGGCAACAAACGTCTTCTCTTGTAAAATACTTACAACACACAAGCTTCCTTCGCCTGAATTCGCTTTTAAGCGAAGCCAACTCGAATTCCATTTGCCGTTACAATGTCGATAGGCTAAGGCCATCAGTGCTTAACACTTGCTCCACCTCCAAAGAAAGAAGAGGAACTATCTTCGCCAGTCTTTGCCACTTGGGAATGCTTCTTTTCTTCAACCTAATGAAACTCTGTGTTGAACAGATGACTTTCCTAACTCTTCTCGACTGGTTTTGGGTTAAAAAAGGTGGAGTTGGTGCAAAAAAGCCCAAAAGAACATTGACGGATGAGGTGTGTGCATGAAGGATTTGAGGGTAAAAGCTGTGATTGATTTTAAAGGAACAAGATGAGTTCTTTTCTTCTGCAGGACAACTTTTCTTATGTCCCTCTCCTCGAAATTAATTACTTTCCTCGTTCGCTAGGTTCGGAGGCTATTTGGGGATTAAAGTGGGGGGACTTGGTACTGTTGGACTCGAGAAGCAATTTAGGAACGAGATGATTAAAATGTAGAGTATTATATTATGATAGAAACTGTTAAACGTGATAGGAAAATTTACCAGAATGTAAATAGTTTTGTTTTGGAAAATACAAAATAATTGTTACTATTCTGGTTATAAGAAGAAATAGAGTGTTAAATTGAGACGATAAATGATTCACACGCACTTCTTGTACTATTCCTAAATGTTTGTTTGTTAGCTTCCACACTACGTTTATAACGTAAAAAGTGGAAGGTTTTATAATCGTTCAGTCCGTCCGTCCGTCTGTCACCCACTTATACAGAACAAACCGTATGTCTCACAAACAAGTGGGATCCGTCATTTTCAAGCAAAAAATCATATTTGGCCACATTCCAAATTTCATTAAAAATTTTAAATTAGAAATTTATTTAAAATTTAAATAACTAAAAATTTAATCTACATTGAAATAACATGCAAATTCCATTTTTATTCAATATTTTCACTGTTGCCATTTCGTTAAACGTACGAAAAACTTTATTTAAAATAAAAATAAAATATTTTGAAAGAATATGATTGTTGTAATATCACAATAGAGTTCTTTTGATGGTTCATTATGTATGTATGAAGAAAGATGCATAGAGAATTCTAACTTGGCATAAAAAATATGCAAAGTTTCGCTTTTATTTTTAAAGCATCAATTGTACTAATTACATAACTGTACTAATATAAGTTTGAATTACAACTAGCTAAAGGCCCTGTTAGCTAATTTCTTTCTGGGGTGTATAAATAGTCTGTTTCCTGTTGAGCACAAATGTTGTGTGGAAGCGGTTTAAGTGACAGATTCTGTAACAAACCTACTTGTATTTTTATCACAAAAGTTACAATGATTTCTTGATTTTAAAAATATGTGCACCTTCTTTACAAAATTAATTAAAGTTGCATTTTAATGTTCTCCAAAAGAACCTTTTTGTAAATTTTCCAAAACAGTTCATTTTTAATCCAAGAAACAAAATTAAGATGAAACCAGCAAACTTTTCTTAAAAATAAGTGTGAAATAATGACAGAGTTACGATGTGAAGAAATAAACTTCTAACATCACGCTACAGACCACTCGTTAGCAAGTCCATATTTCCTGACAGAAAGCTCCTGAATATGAAATCCCCGAGCCAAGACCATTTGCATAGGTGCGTGATGGCCGATCATCATATTAACAGGATGGGTCGGGGAAGTGGCTAAATGGCCAGGTTGTGATTTAGAAGGGGAACGAGCGGTTGCATTTGAATACAAGAACTTCATCTCGCGAACAGGTGTGAGATATGCTCTTTGGAACACTTCCCTTTTGGCACGAATTGGAAACATAGGAGGCTTAGTGTGTAAACTAATATAAGTCAATCTTGAGGTCTTAATATTTTACTGCGCTTCTAAACTATTGATATGTGAATTGAGTCTTCCTTATATATGGATATTTTATGTGTTTAAGTTGGTATTGAGTCTTTTCCTATATATATGGATATTTTAATTTTTTGTTTTAGTGTGTTGAGCTTGTAATTGAGTCTTACTATTTATGGATATTTTAAATGACTTTTTTTTCTGTGTGTTAAGACGACTGTTAAATCGACAGAAATATTTACCTAAAAATTAATAAATACTTTATTTTAAAGTGAATCTTATAACATTAATGCAAATATTGTTTTGCTGTAATAGTTTCTAATGTATTTATCGTAAAGAAATTTGCTTGGTGTTTTAATTCGAAGAATCCAATCATAGATAAAATATTTATTTGCTTTGACAACACCCCTCCCCTCTTAGCAGTAGATTAATTAAAATAAAACTACATATCCGATATCAATCGATGACTTTAGCTCCCATGCTCATTGCACTAACAGCATCACTGATAACACAGGTCACAGCGTCAACCATTACGCATTAACCCTGTCCCTGGCCTGTCTGACTCCAGACATGTGTTATCCACAACCTCTTGCCTGATGACACGACATACGGTTCGGCACTTAATTACCCTGCAATGTGTTTGTCGCCCATGATTAGATCACGCAGCTTAATTGTCGTCATTGTCCGTCCTCTGTGACATGTGAAATTAGAGCCATGTTGTACTCTGTGCCGCGTGGCATGGACTTGGTTCGTGATCGGATGTGACACGCTATTAGACACAGGTATACGCCCAGGCTGTTGCTTACACCTAGGCTTCCTCTCAATTCCTCTGATTTCAATCGTATGTGGTTGGTGTCAGTATTTATTAAAGGGAATAATGGATCTGATTATTATGTGTCGGAAGTGTGTATGGGAAGTTGTTTGAAAATTGTCACTTCGTTGAAAGTATTCATCTGTTGCGTTCTAGGATAAATATCAGTTAATCCGGATGTTAGCACTAAAGAAAAAAACCCTCAAGGCATTTCTTCTGGAATTTTGTTATCTGAATACTTTTGAATATTAATTCATCTTGTACCAAAATCAGCGTTAATTTTTAAAGTAAGGAAAAAATAGGCTGCTTTGTTTAAGGCCAAATGCATCCCATTTCCATTCTTAAGATTCATAAGAAATACCTGATGTTATATAAAAGTGCAAAATGAAAAAAAAATACACAACGTTAAATAAAAAAAAATCTTATTAAAAAAATAAACAATTATTGTTATTCATTACACTTTCTTATAATGTGTCTTAAAACAAATATCAAACCAAAAAAAACATGTGTGAGGTGACTTAAAATGTATTAAATGTTTTAATATTCGATTTCCCTACTGATCCAGACTTATCTTATAATAACGTGTCTTTCTAAAAGAATCTTTTTAAAAAAACTGACAAGTCAAGCATCAAGAACAGAAACTGATGTATCAACCAGCTGATTTAACACTCCACTCTCCTATCTCAGCAACAACGTATGTTTCTAAACGACTTTTCTCATTTTAGCCATTCATTTTGCAACAACTGTGACTGCTGAGTCTTCAAGCGAAAGTTTGTGTAAATAATTCTCTTGGAGAGATGACGCTACGTCTGACATTCCTTGTCAGGCAGTAAGACGCCTAAGAGACTATCTTTGTTTTTCTTGTAACTAGACAGGGGTGCCGTTTGATGAGGATGCCAAGAAGCGGGATGAATATCGCCAAGTTTTATAGAGAATATAGCTATTGACAGTTGTTATGACGAAGGATAATGCCGTGCGATAGCAAAAACCTTTACATAAAAAAAAATCAGTTATTGGACTCGGGTTATATCATCTATTTCGAATGCCTTACACTCTTAAAACAAACGAGCGGTTTTAACTCAGTCTGAGTTAATTTTCACTCTTTTCCGTGCCGAAAATGCACTTCTCCTATAGAAGTGAATTTCACTCTTTTTCGGAGTGGGTAAATAAATAAAAGAAAACAATCTGCGTCTTACACTCTTAAAACGAGCGGTTTTAACTCAGTCTGAGTTAATTTCCAATCCTTTCCGGTGCCGAAAATGCACTTCTCCTATAGGAGTGAATTTCACTCTTTTGTTTTAAGAGTGTAGATTATATAACATATATATGAGTATAATTTAAAAAATATATAACTGGAGTGAACTAAGAATTTATGACGGTAAAATACATTATATAATAATACTGACTCACCAGGTTTCTGAAGTAATTACATTTCACTGTTAATAAAATTAAAGACATGATATCACTCACGATCTGATTAATTACCTAAATAAGATATAAGATAAATTCCATCCTTTTTTTTTTAATTGCTTTCAGGATCAGTTGTTTTCGCTGTTAACACCTTTTATTGCAATGAAAACATTAAAATGTCTAATGAAAATAGTTCGAATCAATGCCAGCATTTAATATTTGGCGCATCTCTCCTCTGTAAGAAATGCAATTTAATAGGTAATACTGATAATTTTGAATTGTTTAAATAATTCAATAAGCAGTGTAATAGTACATAAAATACGTCCTTGAATATTTCCAAACCAAACTTACAAGTTATTGTTTGAAATTTAAAATTTACACGCCAATCCAGAGATTCGATTCCAAACCTAGCAAACGCTAAAACTAAGTGAAAGCATGGATATTTATTACGTGTTCCTGTCTATTAGTCTCGAAAAGCTAAGAGAGACGGAATTTCTATGATTAATTTTGAAAAATCGTTGTCGCGAATATCTAGAAGGTGTCAGTCATCTTGTTTTCTGTTCCCCGTCATTCCCAGCCTTGTTGGGAACTGAGATTCATAAAGTCCCCTTGTTTTAATTAAAAATCCCCCTGTCAAAATTTAATGATTTATGTTCCCGTTGCCGCTTTTAATTTTTCCTTTCCAACCCCGCGTCCGACTGAAAGTAGCAAATTAAATTAAAATCTGGAAGCGTGCTGAATTAAGGTTCCTCTGGGAAACTGGAAGAAAATTTGCCGAGATAGCTGATTACTTAAAATTAAATATGTTGCATTAAGGTGTAATTAGTTATTTCAGTTAATGCTGGTAAGTTAGGGACTACTCATAAAATGATTTGTTTATCCTGTTATGAATTAGTGTTAAAAAGTCATGTAAGCCAAAATTAAGTATGAAAAGACTGATCATGGAACTTTTATGTCCAAATGCTTTATGCGTTACTATAATCTAAGTTGATATATAGAGTTAGTTTGAAGCCTTGACACGAAAAAATACTTTATTATCCGATCGACTACTGATTTAGACTAATTAATATTCATGGCAAAATATTAAACATAGTCTATCTTATGAGTTTAGTCAAAAAACACTTTGAATCAAAAAATTTCACTGAAATGGTTTGCTTGAAAAAATCTGTTCCTTCAACATATCTTCATTCTACACCATTACTAAAGGCCTTAATTTAAACTTAACCATTGTTTTTAGTTTTATTTAATTACGTTTGGTATAACAAAATATTAAAAACTAAGGTTTTAAAGAAATCGGTTTTTCTTCTTAAAAATTCTAGCATCAAGGTGGAACGTTCGTAATGGTGTGCATTGAATTAATGTTAAAGGGAAAACTTTTTTGGGACGTTTTTGAAGATAATGCCACTAAAGTACACAACGAAATATCTTTTTTTGCCCTTTTGTGATATTTAAATGAGAAAGAATATTCTTTTAATCAAGACAATGGGTCAAAGTATGTCTCCAAATCCATGAATTTGAGGCAAAACTATACGCTGATGAACTGGTATGCATTCGGTCTGGACTTAGATCAAATAGAGATGTTAACCTGCAAACTTGAAGCAAACTGCTAGTATTATTTTACCACAGAGCGTTAAAATGACTATACTGACTGTTTGGTATGAAATTTAACCAGGAGTGTTACTAAATTTCACAAATTCAATGAAACCCGTATTTTTTTTATTTAACATATCAAAGAAAAACAATTTAAACAATAAAAATGAAAAATTAGGCCATTAAACGTACGTCAAATTAATTTTCTCTATATTTGAGACATATTTTTTTGTTGTAATTTCTACTATTAATTCAAATAAAATGTATTATATGTTATTTTCTTTGAGGTTCATGATATTTTTAATTATTTACATTTGTCTGGTCCTTGCCACTACAACCTGCCACTTATGCAGATCTATAGCACAATGACTTCCGAACAAGCAACCAGCCTATATTAAACACAAATCTTATTTATTCATTTGTTGACATTAATGAACTTGGCTACACATTTGTTGAGTAAATTTAGATAGCCGAAAATTCAAGTCAAAATCTTAATTATAAGACAAAAAGCAGATTCTTTTTTTTATTCACAGATTCTTAAATTTATACATAAAACATTTTTGTGAAAAAACTTTTCAGGTTCCGTCAAAGTAAACACAAAAGAAATATCTTACAAATAACATCTACGTTTTGGTGTCCAACACGAGTACTTAACACAACCTTAACAGGTCAAAACCCTTCCTGTTGTCATCTTCACCACACCTTGGAAATCTTGAAACGCCAAATCAAATAGCATTTAACGTCCGATGTCATACCTCACTACGACATTTCGCGGCAACACACCTGCTCAAAGACCAAAGCCTTCCTCTTCAAGAAGCAGCGACAAATGGCGGAAATGCCACATATCATCGCTTTTCAGATTTATGTTCGTCTGTCAGGGCTACTGTTTCTTTGGGGTTGTGGTTTTGAAAAGTGATCTAATAAGTCGTCGGATCGGGAATCAGGAACGACAGGTTGGCTTCCTCAGGAACTCTGCCTCACCTGGTTTAGAACCGCATCGTGAAGATAGGGCTGAAGATTTACAGGTTAACTTTAAAGAATATGTGTCAATATTAAGCCTTGCAATATTAACACATGAATTTTAACTAAGGAATAGTTATATTTAATTGGAATATTTTTAATCCTTTGGTTCCAATAAAGTTTCTGTGTCACCTTTACGGATACATTCATTTGATCGCTTTTCCTAAATGCCTTTAAATTGAAGAGTTGACTTCATTTCTTTATTCTACAATAACAGGTGACAAATAAGGATATGTTTTTTTAACATAAAAGGCATGGTAATTTGGATTAGAAGACTTCAGACCCTGCAATAAGAGAAGGGATTTGTATTTTCCAGTTGTATATGGCTCAATCTTAAAATTCAAACGTACAAATCTTAGGAAGTTTCTTGCCGTTTTTCCTAAAATGGATAATTTGTTATGGATAAAATGGGAAACACCAACAATGGTGCTGTGAAATTGCTGTAACAGCAACAACTGACATCAAATGCAGCAGAATGCACTGTGAATATGTACTGTATTTTTACAGAGCATATTGGGAAAACTATATTTTTTTCTAAATGTGAGAAAAATTCTACTTTGCAATTTAAGTGAGAAGTAGCTAAGAAATACGCGCTTCACTTAAAATGGAAATGTACACATGTATATTTTTAATTCCCTGGGAACAGAAATTTTAAACTCATTAAACAACACTTTTAAGGAAAATCACAATTATTCCACTTTTTATGAATATTCTTTGTTGAAAACAACAGTTTCTAAAAAAAAAGTAAACAAATTATAACAACAAACAAATTTAGCTTTTTTTAAAGTTTTTGCTTCTGAATTTAAAACGATATAATTATAATTTAATTCGTTTCACTTAGCATTTTCACGTCCCCAGTCGTTTTAAATATTACACTTACCGTATATAATGCAAAAAAAGACAAAAAGAAACGTCCGATCCTTTATACATTAAAAAATGAATCTCGTCTTAAATCAAGGACCTTGAGAAACCACTCTAGAACTAAAATAACGCATCCCAGGGAGTCAGTAATTACAATTTAATTCTAATTTCAAGCAAAATTATTGTTACTTTGTCAACACTCTAATGAGCTCCCGGGAGAGGGTGCTGGAAAAAAAGGGGCAGAAAAAACACCCAAGACAAACTACCAAGAGTAGAAAAATTAAAGATTAAATAATAATAATAAAAATTATATGAAGAGCTGCTCAATCTTTTTCTTCATCTTTATGAAAAATATCTTTATTTAGTTTTTTTGCACTTTTATTTTCTTTCCCTTAATTTTTCAAAAAAAGTGGCCAGCTTTATAGAAGCGTAATTACGTTTTAGTATTCAAGCGTCGCAAAGACTCTTCAATTACAGGCGCGTGAATTAAGCGGAGAATCTGAGAAAAAAAACCTACACATATAATTATGCGAAGAGGGGGGAGCTAAGAACATTAAGAAGAGAAATAAAGAGGGGAGTTGATGAAAAAAAATCTTCCTATTATTCAAATTATGTGGTTACTGTTGTTGATTGGAGACGACAGAATCCAGCTTTTGTCTCTTGGCAGTTGTGATATTGCTACATTTTTCAAATGCCATTGTAATTTCCCCTACTTGACGTTTTTATTCGATTGGGGGGGGGGAGGGAGTGTAGACTTCCTTTTTTATACAGAGAATTTCTATTGGCTTTGTAAATGAATGGGGGTTTACTTAGTCTCATTATCGTAGTTGGTAGGTGTTAATTAGGGCTTTTCGTTGTTAAGTGAGTGACGTGTGTTAGGGAGATCGAAACGTCTGTTTGGGCTTGATATTTTTATTTTAAAAAGAATTTCGTTTAAATCCCTTCTCACGGCTGGGAAACATATATTGTAAGAACATTCTTTTCTAAGATTACTTTAAAGATTGTAATAAATTTGTATGAAAAGTTTAGCAATGACTTAAAGTAAGTAAAAAGTAAGTAAATATATTTTATAATATTTATTACAAATACGCATTATTTAACCGTTTTTTTTATGTAAGTGTAATGCTTAGAAGATGTACTAAAAATGTACTTTCGGGTGAATACTCTGAAAACGAACCATTCTTGTCCCTGCCAGTTTTAAAAGTAATGTAGGCTTTTTAAAGCAAAGTAACTTGGGGGAAAATGAGAATACCGTTTATAGAGTATAGTACAGAAAGATTTATACAAGATTTCCTATTTTATTATAGTTTTTATTTAGTCCACAAAGCGTGATATATCATGTCCGTGGTGTATCCCAGTGTCATGTCCGTGGAGTTTGGCAGTTTATATCTAACTTATAAGATATGAATTCACTTTTTAAATTAGAGAATTGAAGAAAAGATCATTTTGGGAATATATTAATGCAATTTTTATGTTTATTTTTTTTATTTGTATCTATTTCACTGAGTATTAAATGCTTGTCCCCAATGACTGCAGTCACGTCCGTGGACATGAACAAAACCTTGTATTGAATTTAATAGGTGGCAGTGTGTACAACGCAGTGTCTATGTCATTTTAGCTTCATTTTCAGCCATATTATATGACAAAATTAAAAAAATCAGTTTGTTTTTAGTTTTAAGTCATTTTTTTTTGTTCATTAAACTTAAGATTTAGTGAAAGGTCAAGATGGGTGCATCACGTCTGTGGCTAAGAAAGAACTTAGGTAAGCTAATCAAATGTCTATTCTTACTTAATTATGCGTAGCATTAGATACAAAGAGCTTAATTTTTTAAACTCATGTTTGAAATATGAACATACTATGTTTTACAAGGATGAAACATGTAATTTGCCACGTCTGTGGACATCACGTCCCTGGTTTTTTTGGCCCATGGTTATGATTTTTCCGTCCACGGACATGACGTTTTAATTATATAAGAAAAAATTGATTAAATATAAGTGAAGTGCATTATGGTAACACTATATTTTGCAGTGAACTAATGTAATAAAGTAAAACTGAAATTTTATTAAACTGTAACACATTAATAAAATATTTTTGTGTTAATTTTGGGGGTTAAAACTTCTCTAAACCAAATATTATTAAATTAAGACTTACTATTAGAATAATTAATATTAATTGTATGATCTGGACCGATGCTATATTTTTCAATTTAGTATGTAAGTATAACTCAAATTCGAAGTTTCAAAAACTTTCATCAATATTTTTTCTTCGAGATTTTTCGCGTCAAATTGTTCGTTTTCAGAGAATTCTCCAACCTTTCACTTTTGTAAAGCTTTATAATAGAAATTGATATTTGGAAAATATTTATGCATACATTGACCTGAATTTTAAAAAAATCTATTGGTAAGATAAGTGTTTTCTCTGCCTGCTAGCTAGTTGAGGAAGTATAGAACGCGTATAGGAAGTGTTCATGTAAATGCTAAATGTAAAACAATGTTTAAGGGTTTTTAATAATTAAATGTTTGGAAAGTATATAATTTTTTGTTGTTTTACTTATGAAAAAATATGAAATGGAACACTACTTTGAAGTTTAGTTTTTTTTAAAAAAATATTTAAAAAAAACTCATTTTGCATAATAAAAATTGAATTGTTGGGGTAAATGTTACATTTAAAGACAGTACTCTTGCACATAAATAAAACATAAAGCATTCACTACAATTTATTCAATAACCATTCGAAATCTTTTTCTCCCATTTGACTCCTGGTATTTATTGTGGTTTAACAACTTTCACTCCTCTCTTGACGACATTTTTCTTCGCCCCCTCCCCTCTAATGAATCGAAGCATAAGCAAGATTGCCGAATTTGCGATAAATAAATAAACAAACAAATAAAAGAGGATTGCACCCGATAAATTGAGCAATCCCTAAGTCTCCTTCGTCGGCGTTATCGTCAAAACGAAGTGTTTACGTGAGGGGAGGAAAAGTACGCTTAAAGCGAAAATGTCTCAATTTACGAGCAAAAAAAGCCAACCTCTGTAAAGATACTTACAAGCGAAACACATTTTACAGAGAGAATGGGGAAATTTCTTTATATATTGCTTAATCAACCCTTTTTGCTCCTAACTGGAAACGAGCTACATTTCAGTATTTTTCATTCTTGGGTTCGACAAAGATCTAACTGAATATCGGCCGATTTTGAGACATACGTGTTTAATAATAAGATCTGTAATGGGAGGGTCTTTAGTAAGAGCATTTTTTCTTAAATATTTTCAGCCTTTAAATACGTTTTAGGAGTCTGTCTTAAAATTTTGTGAATTTAAGGCATATATTGCAAAAAAAATTAAACTTTTAAGTCACACAATACTTTTGAAAATAAAAAATGGCAGAGAAAAATGATATTTATGCCTAAAAGCCCATTATATTCTCGCCAAAAAATGAAGAAAATAATCGTTGTTTTATAAAAAAAAAAAACAATTAAAAAAAGCATTTAAATTGAACTTAATTAATTTCCGTAGTTTGGTTTTTAGAAATATAATTTTCTCAATTTTGTTTTAATCAATTATCAAGAACAAACATTTGGTTGCGGTCATATGACGATTCAAAATATCGAACTTTTATTTAACCATAAATCAATAAAATAATTATATTTCCGTAAAAAATATAATTCTGCTCTATAGAGGGATAGATTTGACAAAATAAAGTTAACTTTCAAGTAACTGGCAACGTGTTGGCCTCTGGTCAAACTGTAATTTTTTAAAAACAAATAAGCATTATTTTTTTTTACAAACTGTATCGTGCATTAAATACAAAACTTGCTGGAAAATACAGCAGTAACCGTATTGTCAAACCAATAAGAACAATTTCAGTAAGAAGGAGAACACATCAACAAACAAAATGAAGCTTCTTTTTTTTGCACTACATCTGTCGAAGCGATAAAATTCCGCAAGTGTAAACCCTTCTTTAATGGATTCTCGTTTAAAAAGGATGTTAAAAGAGTTGAAAACACAGAGAAAACGAAAAAGAACGAATGTGTATTTTGTTTTTTAGTTCGATTTGGAAGTTTTCTGCCTCGCTTCGGCTCTATATGCCGCTTTGCGATATCTTTGCAGTTACGCTCCTGAGTTATTTAATGTCAAGAGGATGTACCGTTTTAAATTTATTTGGAAACAGGCAAGTTTAGTATTTCGTTTTTGCTGTACTTTTTTACATTCTTGTACCTGATAAACGAAATGGATGATCTCAATGGATTTGGATGTTAGTATTGTTTATGGGAATCGCTCCAAAATGTCGGTGGCATTGTAGAAAGGTTTTTTTTAAGTTTACCAAATACTTTTCTGGTTAAATTAAATGAGAATAGAAACATTAATTAGGCACTTCTGTAGTATTATCAGGCAATAAATTATTTGTTTGGTTTCTTTAAAGCTGTTTGGGGTATCGTTTTTCCTTTTCTAATCTAAACTAATCAACAATTCAAACACAATTTGAGACTATTTTTAAATCACATTTTTAATATTTGACATATTTAACCGAAATATCATTAATAAAATAGTCATTAGATCTAAATTTCTAAGGTATTTTTTTCATATTTAATCTATCGTGGAACAAAAACATCATACTTTAAACAAAACTACAACAAAATGTATTTAAAAAAAAATTCTTCCTTTTATACAGTGGTTGTACAAAAGTATTGATATTTTTTTGCTTCTTTTGATATTTGTCATAAACTACTACAAAATATGTAAAATGCATTTGACGACTAGTAACACGTGATACGGCACACATTTTTGAGCAAATACATCTATAGTTTACTATATGAGACGCCTAATGGTTTCAAAGAAAAAAAGGATTTTAAAGCACCCTGATCTTAAAAATCCCAAATTCACAGATTATTATCACAGATTATCCTCTTTGAAGAAATATTTGCCTAAAGGAAAGCTAAGATATGCAAAAGAATTAACAATTATACACAATTTTTTTTTAAAGAGATAAGTGCATTTATTGAAAATAACAATCTTTTCTTGCGGTTAATAATGTCCATAAGCCCTTTATTATTTGATTAAAAGAAACAAAACTTTTTATTCATTTAACATACTGTATGAAATATATTTAAAACAAATTTAGTCCTCTAAGCTTCTTGGGAATTCGTAAAACCAATTTTCTTCAATTACAGCTTCGATCTCCGCCCGAGCCAAATGCCAACAATCTCTATTACATTTTGAAACTATTAATGCTAAAAGCTTTTGTTGCCATTCACTAAATGCCACAGAATATTCCCGAAGATAATCGTTATACTTTTCCAGCGCACACACTGCAGCATTCAATTCAAATAAAATCCTTTTCAGTGAAAAGCTGGGCGAATAGGCTTATAAGCGCTCTTTGCAGCCACTGTTGGTGAGATAAAGTGGTACCTGAATGTTTTAATCATTATGTTTTTATATTCGACGGACAAGGAACTGTTTTTTAGCTTCCACACTACGTTTATAACGTAAAAAGTGGAAGGTATTATAATCATTCAGTCCGTCCGTCTGTCTGTCCATCTGTCTGTCTGTCACCCACTTTCATAGCCCAAACTACAAATGTTACGGCCAAGTGTGATACGTCAAAAAATTCAGCGCATCGAAATTAGAACACATTGAAAATTTCAGAAAAGAATTCGAGTTCGAAGTGCTTCAATTATTTAAAAAACTGCAAAATTTAATGCTCAATTAAAAAGCATAGGAAGCCATTTTTATTAGAATTTAATAACCATTGCCATTCGTAACAATCGATCGAGAAACTTTAATTCTTTTAGACAATAAATTAAAATAAATTTATTTTTGCGACATTGATCAGTTTGAAATGACGTCAGATATATTTCACTACGGATTCTTTGTATGTTGATATGACATGTTTTCATTCTATTTGAAAGCGAGGAATATTACATATTTATTCTTTGAAATATAAATTAATTTTTTCAAACGATAAGTAATAATTATTGAATTTTCGAAATAAAATAAATGAAACTAGCCAAATTTAGCATGTAAATGTTTAATATAATTAATAGAATTAATGCTGTGTTTGGCGCCTTTTTACCTGTTTAACATAACTGTTGTGTGGAAGCGGGTTAGGTGACAGATTCTGTTACAAACCTACTTGTTTTAATATGCAAACTTTGCATTTATTTATAGATAAACCATTTTTTTGTAAAACCATATAATAAAAATATTTATGGTTTTCGACCTTTCTATACTAAGCCTTTATATACGAATATATATATATCATACTTTATAGAACTTTATATACTATTTTTCTTGAATATATGGGACCTGGCAAGTTTCTAGCTTTCGGAGGATATTTTGAATCACTCTTTGTTTGAGTATGGTGTCTCAGTTTTAAAATTTCAGAAGTTCAAGGTCTTTTATCTTGTCCATCCATCTATGTTCGGGCTTCTCTCTGCATGGATCCCAAAGTTTCAGTTCAAAACAATACAGAAGTTGCCTTCCTAGGAGGTGGTAAAAATGATACTGTCAGGTGGTGATTCATACAGTCAGACTAAATTAAATATTAGTTCTGAGCATTGCATAAACTTCTGCTAGTTGTCCGCCTGCGACTTCCTTGTGATGCTTCTTATTACCACCAGGAATAAATATCCATCTTAATAAAACAATTCGATTATTTGCATCACGTTTCTTAACGAAGTTGAGTTGGGTTTTATTAGGGTCCCTAGGGTTCTCGGGGAGAAACTTGTTCTGAATAAACCTAAAGGCTTGAATGGGCCCTCATCACAAGTATCACTAGCGAAACAATGTTACTAAAAATCAGTTAAAGTACCAGATACAATTTCGTCGAACCACCACTAATCATTTCCAACCGGATAAATTGCGAAATTACCTTCTTCGCCTTCCACGCATACAAAGCGATTAGTCATCCATTTATTAAGAAAGCATCAGCATTATTATTATTACTATGGGTATAGCATGTCCTAAGGCTTTTCTCTCCCCACTTAGCATCACAATCAGCGTATGTCCTCGTATAAGCTGCTTAGTGCCAGAAAAGAGTGTAATGGAAGCTGACTGTTTCTATAGGGCCTTTTGTTTCCGATTGCATGTGCGAAGCGTCTATGATCTGATTATTCGTTTCGCTTCGGATCGGAAGCATTAGTTTGATTTCTTTAGAAATTGAATAACCTATTAAATACATTGTAGGGTTTCAAAAATAATCTATTGCAGTTTTTTTGCCATTTAGCTTATGCTTGCAATCCATGTTTAAGCAATAATACAATTATATGATCAGGTCTTGTTATTAAAATATAATTGAATCATATAAATATTTTTTAAAGTTAAATTCCTAGCTTTTTAGTGAGTAATATAATAACTGCAATTGTTATCGGGTAGGAGGGCAACGCGGAGTCTCATTGCATTAAAGATTTCAAAGGATCTGACTATAAAAAAATAACAAAAAATGAAGTTGGATGACTACTAATAAGCTTTTATAATTAACGGCGATTTTGTATTTTTAATATTCTATATATTTTCATATTTCAGTAATTTTTAACGAAATTGATAACATGTGTTCTTCTTTTTTTTGGAAATCTTATTTAGATACTTTAGTATTTTATTTTTATTTTTCTGCTTAAGTCATTTATATAATAAAGGAAAAATATATATAGTTGCTTCCAAAAATTACTAAACTTAAAATTAATAATAAAAATATTTCATAGTATGAAATGACATAATCATGTATTGAAATAATTTATATCGTTCTGCAAAAACACCAACACCATCGCTTCCTTACATATCCTCAGAAGTGCCACTCATTAGCCGAGCCATTTTTTTTTTTCGTGGAACACCAAACTTTTTTTCCAGAGAAGAAATTTATGCTTGGAGGATGGCACCATCTTCAACGGTCTCATCTTGAAATCTCTTGGGGTTTTAATAGGAAGTGGAAGGAGGAAGTGACAGGCCCCATAAGTGTGGGACGCCAGTAAAATAGTAAGATGGCAACGGACAGTTGTAGTATCTCGCTTGTTTATGTTATCAGGCCCGGAAACTCGTAAAGAAGCTGCTTCTGCCCACAAGGTCCCCGTGTTTACACAAGGAATATTCGCAATGTGGAGACACAAAGCCTTTCGGTGGCTGAAATGGAATCCTTGTAGAGTGTCCCTCTCGGAACTCTTGTATTAAGTGCTGTGGGAGAGACGGGCACTTGAGAATTATTTCGGGGCGATGTGAATTTGATGTAAAAATGTAAGGGTGTAGGAAGAATTGTTTTGAAGGAGGAATGGAAATAAACTTTGTATGAGTGCCACTTTGGAAGTTATGTTTTGGAATATCTGTGTAAAGTCACGATCCTCTAGGTTTATCCGAGTTGTTTAAGAAATAGTCTTGTGATTTAAGAAATGATAAGACCTATATTGAGTTTTCTGCAAAATACTGAAAAACATATTTTCTCTGGGTTTAACTTAAGCAACTGTAACCTAATTTATTGGCGAGCATTATTAATTTACGTATCATTTTTGTCCAAATATAAAAAAGTGTTTATGAGCATGACTTGTTTAAAGTGCTAAATTTGAATGTGTAATGAAAAAAATTGAGTTATTAATCTTAAAAGAATTTTTTAACTTATATGAAAAGAGCAACATTATGGATGCGATAATTACCCAGATTTAAAACACAAGATAGTAACACAGTTAAGAAAATATGTCAATACTTCTTGAGTTGCAATATACATAAATCTATAATCCTTTATGTAATATACATATTTAACAATCACAGCATCGAATTTCACATAGGACCACCAGAAACCACTATCAACCTAGAAAAATCTAGGCCGGGCACCTATCTCACAGCCTATAAAGAGGGCCAAGAGGTGAAGTGGAAAAGGAGGCAATGTGGCCAATATAGAGGTCCTTATCTGTGCCTCGCATTGACAGCTCCGCATCCTCCTGGGGAAGGGGGAGGATGATCCTAGGGGTTATCGAGCTCCCTTCACCACACTGAACGATCGAATACATCATTTCAGTCGTCTGCAGTTTTTCTAGCCACCGACCCACGGCAGGATCGTCGAATAAAAATGGTGAGATTTTAATGTTGGGGGGGGGGGGTTGAACTGAACTGGAGCTGCTTAGTTAGCATGAGGTGAGGGTTAATTTAGAAAACAGACTAGTAATCTAACATTCTCTATCAATTTTAGAAGTCCGTCTGCAGTGTTTCTAGACATCGACCACTGGAACGATCACATGAAAATGGCGAAATTTTATATTTTGGCTGGTGAAGTTAATGCGTTAAATGCGTGAAAGCATGGGTTCGATGTTTTATAATGTATTCGGGTAACCAGCACGGGGTGGGTGTTTTTTTAAATTAAACTGGCTTCAAATTTAATAATGCAAAAAATAAAATGTTTGAAAAACACTGAGGGATTGTCACATGTATCATCATCAGACAACACAGTCAAACTTTAGATTAAAACTGTTTAATCATTTTCAATACTTCTATTATAGAAAACTGTTCAACAATGAATTCTTTTTGAGGAAATGTGATCATATGTTAAAGGAGCTGGAACCAGTTTGTTCAGGAAACCAGATTAAATGACACTAAATGATATCCGAAACACTGAAACTTCAGACATAAAATGTTTACGGAAATGATGCATATGAAAGGACAATTTTAACTTCAATTCTCGTTTATGAATGCAGACATATTTAAACTTGCTACATACTAGAAACGGTCTCATAAGAAAAAATATAAGTGATTTATGTTTAAATAGCACATGGTTATAAATTTATGTTACACATGATTAATAGTTTTAATATCGATGGAGGACGATATTGATGGTGATTTCATAATGAAATTTAAAAAAATAAAAGTCGTATACAAGGCACCGATTCTCTATACACCAAATGTCAACCCCATTTCCCCCAATCATACGCTTGCTGTTAGAAGCATCACAAGCAGTCTTCCAATCCAACGGATTCGAGAATATCGAATCCCAGCAATGGATATTTTCCGAATATCCTTTCGGTAGTATCGATCGTCTTCAAAGAACATAAAACGGGCCCGTGTATACGCCTCTCAACAAAATAGAAGAGAGAGAGAGAGAGAAAAATGCATATATAAAAAGATATCCACCCTTCTTTACGTATTCGCTTTACCTATTGGATTCTATTTATCTAGAAAGCACCAAATGAAAAAATCACATTTTGTTTCGATGAGAACGCTTAAGTTTGATTGCGTCTATATTATAATAAACTGCTTTAATTCCAAATGACTGCAAAAATCCATTCTAGAATGACTGTATTAATCGACAAATATTTATACAGTTATGTCAGGGGTTTTACAACTCAACCTTCTTTATAAAATTTTGTTCTTCGCACTTTATGTTGCAAGTAAGAATATACATATGACCCATCCGATGAAACTTGTAAATGGTGTGTTCACAATACAGCCTGAAACAGAAAGTGACTAATTGCTGTGCAAATGGGTATTTATTGTATTTTTAAAAATTTAACATGATTTTAAGAATTGCAACTGTTTGTATTACGCAAAATTAGCATAACCATCTTTTAAAGATTCAGAGGGTCAGTAGGCGAAATATCCCAAAATAACAGCATTGTTTCACATCAAACGAACAATTGAACTATCTTTAAAATGAAACGTTTATGGTTGATTGGATTACATTTTATAAAGCTGCTAAATGATAAGTATTTTTTGAAAATCCACTCACCGAGTGACACAAGGTGAAACTTTTTATTTTAGATAAAAAAAAAACAATATGTTGCATAAAAACTAAAATTCCTCTAGTACGTTTCAGATAAACATGGTTCTATTGGAAAAGCAAGGAATAGGGGCATACGTGGGCCCATTTGAATTGCGGAATTTTCATCGCGGCATTTCGATTTTCTTTATATTTCCCCCTTTTCCCTTTATTATTTTTTTAGTAAAGAGAGCGGCGAAATAAAGCAGCTTAATCTTATTTTTCGATTAAGTGATAAAAACGCCTCGAATTCCTTTCTACGCAGGTAAGGATGATATTGGAAAAGTCATGGTTTGAGGGGATTTCTGGTGACTTTTTATATATATATATTCTGGAGATGACTCGATTACTACGGTTTCTTTATTGAATTTTTCGATGTGTATTCGATTATGAGAATTTTTTTATTGTAGTTTTTCTTCTTTTAGTTTTGATGCTTATTAAATAATGACGGTTGTTTGCGAGTTTTTATTTAGTGTGCTATCTGGATTTTTTTGTGTGGAGTTTGTGTGGTTTGGTGTTGGAGATAAAGGTTCGTGTGGGGTAAAGCTATTATTGAATCAAATAAAAAAATAAATTCTCTATTTTAATTAGTATTAATCACATTGTTTTACATAATGTATTGAATTGGTTAATCTAAATTAAAACAGTGGGGAAATGTAATTTTTTCGATAGATATTGGTATTTATTTTAATTAAAATATAAGTATAAAAGAACTCGTTCGAAAAGAAATGTAATCTTGATTTTTAAGACATTTCTATTTTATAAATTGATTTAGTTGCTGATTTGCCTTGTAATATTGCATATTTTTGGGCTTAATTTTTTATTTATCTACCTAACTTTCGCATATTAAGAGAATATGAATACATAAACAAAGTAAGTAACCTTTAATAAACTTCCGGTTTATTATTTTTATATCTTATATGTAATCAACTTATGAACAAATAACCCGTATTTCATTTTGTTAAGGGGGTCCGGTACCTTCCCCAACTTTTTTTTTATTTATGAACTTATACTATTCAGATTTTATACACTGGAGTATCTTGCATTAATAAAACCTATTAGCACAAAAAAAATTTGAAAATGACTCAGTATTTTTAAAAATTTAATTTTTTAAACAATTTTTTAACAATTTTAAAATTCCTACTCCTCCCTCATTTTTTGACTTTTTATCACCAAATTTTTTGTATGAGTTCCTTAATAATATTTTAACAAAACTATGCATCCAAGTTTTAATCAAGATTCAACTTTTTTTTAAAAAAATACTTTTCTAAATTTTATCAAAAAATTTTACGAAAAAAGTAAAATTTCAACTTTGAAATGATCTCAAAAATACTGACAACATAATTGAGAAGTTTAAATGCATAGTTTTGTTTATTATACCTTTAAGATGCTATAGAAATTTACAGAAACTTTTTATGTATAGTATTAAAAGAGGAGTAGTATTTTTTACTATCCTAAAATTTAAAAAACACGAACAGAGATACGAGCATTTAAAGTATAGATTTAATGAAAAAAGCAATATTAAATGGAAAATTAGATATATTTATATTTCTTTCTGATTATATACACTCACTTAGGTTGGCAAAAACAAACCACTGCCATATGTGGGGCCCTCTTTTTTTTCTAGAGCTCTATTTCTACGAAGTTGCGCTAGTTTTACAGCGCGGCGATGGTGCTGGAATTTCATATCTCGGCGTTTTTGTGAATTTCTAACCCGAATTTTGTGTCTTTGCTCTCCTATTTTACAACTGGTTTGCCCGTACGACAACATATAATTGTCTTGTAAGGTTTGCAGAGATTTGATGCCACCCAAATTAAATTCAGAAATAGCTTCAGATGCCGCCAATTCTACTCTTTGCCTTGAAGCATTCACACTTTTGGGTATCTTGAACCAAATTTTGTTATGCAAAGACTCATTTCGATTTTGGGTCAAACACAGAACACAACGTTCAAGTAGAGAATCACTAGCTAGTCTTTGATACACCGGTAGTATATGAGGCAAAATATCTTCATTGATAGGAGTCCTGATGTTGGCCTTGTGGCTTCCTGGCTCTTTTCCCTCCGCAACAGCAGCATTAAAGAAACACCAGGAGTCCTTACCAGGGGGGCACTTGCCATGTCGAGGTTTCTTGTCTGTTGATATATTATGATACAAAGTGGCATAAATGGAGCTTTTCATCATTTGGACGTTGCCCTTATTTAGGCGAATGGCATTATAATAATAACGCGTCACCTTTTCAATCGTGATTTCTTTTAACTTCCCGTAACCTCTTCCACCTAATGTAATACCTTTAGCTGAGCACTGCTTAACAACATTACGAAGCCCTGTTCCAAGTCGTTTACTAACGTGGTTAATGCACTTTAAATTAGTTATTACAGTGTTGGGATACACTTTGAGGTCTGAAATGTGGTTACTGGTTGAACGCCTTCGAGTCACCATCTGAAATTACACTGGTATTACGAAAGCCAATATCTTGTGATCTTTTCCATAGGATTTCGGCAGCATGCAGCTCCATGACACCCGATGAGCCCTAGTGATTTTTTTACACACATCTTTATGGCCTTCATACCAAATTGCAAACTCAGGGGAGTTTTCACCTAAGTTTATCCTTGTATAATCGCAATCTTGGCAGAATTTGGATAAAACAACATAATCTAACACATAGCCAGTCAAACAGTCGATTACACACCCGACCCCAATTCGAGACGAAAACCCCCTAGTCTGCCAAGTCCCATCAAAACTAACAGTCACATCAAATGTATCACTAACATTTAAATTATAGTGAGGCGCTGATGTTTTTATGTAGTGAAGTTTCACCTTTTCGTGTAAGTCCGACAGCATATTGTTTGATGCACTAACACATTGAGTTGCCAAAACTTTTTGATGGTTGTGGAACGTTCTGGACGACATTGCAGGTAAGTTCATCACCATACAGAATTGTTCTACTGCAGCATGACCCTTTCCAATATGCAGAAATGCTTGAGTCATTCTGCGATTTACATCGAAACACTTTGATGAAGTACTTGTACTGTTCAATTGTTTTGATGAAGGGACAGAAGATATTGGAGCTTCACAATTTCTACAATTTAAAGAAATAGTTGAAGAAAATCCAGAAAAATTTTCAGCGTCAAAATACATTTCGCAATTATTGCACATCTTACAGCAAACTGCACTCAACAATTCGTCGAGTTTCTTCAAATCAACTATAACATAATTCGTTTCTTCTACAAATGGTTTGACTACTACAGCGGCAGGTTTTGATGACTGTAAATTATTTATTCTTAAACCAACAGTTGGTTTTGGACTTTCTGTTGGATTATTCCATCTTTTTTTAGCGATTTCTGAAAGATGATACTTTTTTCGTATATGTTTATGTCTCGGCATTTTGAAACAGAATGAAAAGCCAAATAAAACGTGCTAATTCAAAATAAAAACAAAGTTGTGGAGTTTGGATTACAGTTACAGCTAGAAAAAAGTTGTAGTACATGTTTTTCAAAATAAATAAATAGTTATAAACCTACAAAATGATGTCATACCTAAAAATCTGAAACCGAAACTAAAACTAAGTATTTTGTGGTAGGATACTTGGAGAGTGCGTCTCATTCAAAATATAATAACTCAAAAACTAATGCATCAATTTTTAAGCGGTTTTTTGCAAAATGTTAAGAAATGTTCAAATAATATAAAATAAAATTATAAAAAAAATTGAACTTTTCAAGATTTTTGGGTACTGGACCCCCTTAATAAGTAACACAATAATTGGAATCGAAATAAACTGAAAATTCATCAAAAAACTATAGGTGATAGAAAACAAAAATATATTTGCGCAAAATTTTTGACTTTGATATCAAATATCCTTTATGAATGGTTAGTTGTTAAAAATGTTCAAAAGATTTTTTTTTAGAAATGGAAAATTAAGTATTGACATGATGAAGATGTCCGTCAGTCCGTGCATACCCCATTTCCAAAATATGTTCTATTAGTCGAATCTTAAAAGTTCTTTTTTTGTTAAAAAAATTATGACATCAGAGACCTATCTTTCGTACTTTTTGCCCGTTTGTCTGTACTTCAGGATGGACATCTGTCTACCTGTCCGTCTACGAACTACCCATTCCAATAGCATTGAAATTTGATATTTTTCACTTAAATCGCAGTTGCCATATCAATAATACATCACAACAAAAATGTTGACGCATCATTAATAGCCAATTTTTAGCTTTTAAAAGTTTAAGTTACAATTGAATGCTGTGTTTGGCAATTTTTTATTTATTATAAGTATTGTGTGGAAGCTGTTCTAGGTTAAATTTATTGTTACAAACCTACTTTCTATAAGAATTTCAATTTAGATAAGTAATTAAGTAAGTAGGCTATTTAATTCTTTTAGAACTTCTTGTTTTTATTTTTAAACAATTGTTAAAATTTTCTTTTTTCAAAATGCGTTATTTTTTTGCACAAAAACTTTTCAATCAACTTTTCCAACACATTCTATACAACAACTTAACACAACGATTATATATATAACTAAAAAAAATTGAACAAAACTAAATGAAAATCAATTCTCAAAGCCGGTGCACTTGAAAATCCACGGTAAAACCATCTCGCATATCTCCCTAACTTTTTTTTCAATGTAGAATAAAAAAAACTGCTTTTCCAATAAAAGAGAGACACCAGGACTGTTGTTAAGGCGCCCTGGCGATAAAATCGAGCGTCGAAATTGCTAGAAGCTGCGATGATTTGTAACAAATCCTTTACATTATGCCCGTTGCATGCGAATTACCTGCCTTGTTCTGTAATACAGAACGCTCGCTACTTATCGCTTTCACTCTCGAACATTCTTCGTGATTACCGAAAAACTTTGGAATCTTCTTCGAACTCGAGCAATCTTTGTCGGTGCAAAAGGGTTAGGGAAGCCATTTTTGGACTCAATTTGGACTCATTTTTGGTATTTTTTCAAAGACGGCTGTTTAAATAGAAATTTGAATTAATACTACACTTGTGCTGTTCTTCAACTGCATTAGTTTAAATGAGTATTTTTTTCAACCCTGGAACTTATTTATCGTTAAACGTACAATTTATTGTTATATGCAATGTAAACGTACTTGTAATATAAATAGTCTCTAATAAATTAGCTACTTTTCTAAAAGAAGCAAATGGTTCAGTTAAATTGATTTGTACTTAAAATATAAATAATAGTAAATGAAAAATAACCCGATTTTATGATCTTTTCGAATGATACCATACTTTTAAAGTTTTGTTGGCTAGGAAGATATTAGCAAATAATTATTTTGCACAATTAAAATTAAACACCAGGATTAGGATTAATAATCACAAATAATAGTTAATTTCTAATGTTTGAAGATCTTAAGAGGTAATAATTTCTAAATAGATTATAAAATCGTAGCTTGATTCTGACTACCTTTTATATCTTCCAATTACAAAGCTGTATCCAATAAAAAATAAATAACTTGAGTATTTAAAAAAAATTTGGTGGTCAATGAAATGGTGGCCAAAAATGTCAGAAGCAAAAGGATTACCCCCGTATTGAAAGAATGCCATTCTAAGCCGCCTAATCAATATACAGAAAAACAGAACGGCCTAAATACTTTAAACAGTGGAAGGCGATGAAATTGCCACATTTGACAGTTTGTAAAAATTTTACTTTCAAACGACGTTCGCTGCATACAAGATGACTTGATATTGTCGCTTTTTTATTGTGTATTTTTTGCATCTTCATCGTCTTCCAGGCTTGTATCAATGTTCGGCATCTGAAATTTCTACTTTGGCCCCGCCATTTTAACGGAATATTTTGCTCAAGTGCACATCTGATTGCTTTTTGTTTTATCGGAATATATAAATGAAATGAGATCTCGTCTTTTTTCTTCTTGCTTCTGTTTTGCTCTCGCTATTGATTAATGGAGACAATTTCTACACTTGGCTCTAAGGAAATCGATGCAAACAATTTGCTTTTTTCCTTAAATATGCAAGGATATTGAATCATACAACCGGTTCTTACTAACTGATTTATGTATAATTTTTCTTGTTAGAGAAATATCGGATTTTCTTATTTTTTTAAATTCGAGAAGCAGTGCCAAGCAGTTAGCGTGAATAATCAATCAAGTTTGAACGAGGCGAAGTAAAATGTTTTGCAAAATGGAAATTTGTAACGAGTGATGGAACGAAACGGATTGAAATATTTAAATTTGAGAAAGGTTGTAAATGAGGGACATTCAATATTTTCTATTTCTATCGGGGTTTTTTTTTAAATATTTTTTTATATAATGCAAAGATTAAAAAGCGTTGGAATACGTAAAAATAAATTGATAGACAACATTTAATAAAAACACTTCAATAATGCGGGCCACTGCCAAATGTTTAACCATTATATCAATTCACTTATTTTCTTAACGAATTAACGAACTAAAATGAATCAATATATTGGAGCTTTGTTTACTTTTATTTTGATATTTTTTAATTTTAAATGAAGTACCATGAATCGAATTATTAACATTTGAAAGAAACGTGGAAGTTACTTAAGTTAACGAGAAAAAAATCCTAAAATACCAACTATTTCATCTTTGCTATTTTTTTTAAATGAGTAATAAGTGTGTAAGTAATTTGTGTTTAATAATTAGTTTTTTCTTGTATAGTGTTCCAGGTAAAGATTATTTATATAAATATAGACATAATATGTGATTTTGTTTAATTCACCAAGTCCTCTTCTATGGTTAGGTATTTGCCATGTGATAAAAACTTTGTTTTGCGTTTCATATTGAATTTATTAAAAACATCATAACTTGTAACGAAATCAAAATGATTAAATGAATTAAAATGTTTGCGTCACATGTTTGTGAAACGTCTAACTTAGTCATTTTGAAATTATCCAATAGTGCACCTTTGGATATTTAAAGTATACTATTTACAGAAAAAAATAATGAAACCTGTTTCGCTCCATCGAAATCCGTACGGAATCACAAACTGGAACAAAACTTTTCTTGATAACCTTTTATAGGCACAATCAACTTGACTAAAAGGACTTGTATACAATTTCATGCTTGTTTTACTCCGACAGATACAAAAAAAAATCACAGAAAACATTTCCTTCAAATTTTCAAATACACACTAAAAAAATCCTCTTCACTACCATGATCTAACGTTTCAGGTAATTTATCTGGACCTTTGATTTAGATGGTTTTACACCTTCGTATAAAAACAAGATTCGAAAGAAAAAAATTAATAGCCTCCAGAAAGTGTGCAACTTTCAAAGAGTGAAAAAAAATCCTATTCTTCCACGCGTCTCCATGACTGATGACACGTTTGGGACAATACTAGGATGTTGATGGACAAGGGACTCTGCTTCAAAGTAAAAGACACAAATTGGACCATCAAGATTTCTTTTCAAGGGAGGCTTAGTAAATAACAACTTGATTCCATTGCACTGGTTTTTCAGTCAACTGAAACAAACGGCTCGTAAGCGATTGATAGATGACTTTATTAATAATATTTTTTTTCGTCTAGGTACGATATATTTCACTAGGTACGATATATATTACTTGCTTGCAATTTTTGTGAATAGATGAATTGTTTTCAGAAAATATATTTTTTATTAGAATTTGCATAATCAATGTAAATGCTAATATGTTTTATATATTAAAATCCAGAAAAAGACACGTTAAAATAACAGTTGTTAAATTATTATTAAGTGATACGATGTAAGGTGTTGGAAACAAAAATATCCTATGATCTTTTACCAGCTACCTTTAAGAAGGTTAAGAAAATATTTAAACTGAAACTTTGTTTTGATCTTTCTGTAATTAAAATTGAAAAATTTCTTCTCATAGACTTGAAAAAAAAATTCATCCTAAAATTTTAGTTTAGGTGAAAAAAGAATTCCCTTTTGATAACTGACTTTGAATAGTAAGTAATTAGCACAATTATTTTGTCATACAAATTTTGTTCTCAAATTCTGCTGTTAATTCAAACCAAAAACTTTCAACAAACGCCATTCCCAAACAAAAGGATAAGTGATAATCTAAAACCTAATCAAGAACAATTCTTATCTAAAACACTAACTCCAAACAGCTGCTTATTCAAAATGAGCCTAAAACAACCCGTACCTATTCCTTTTCTGTGATCTGCAGTAAATGAGAAAGTAAGGAACCGAACAAGGGCAATAACAGGAAAGATTTTGCATCCAGCATTTGTCTTTTAAAAGTACGAGTGTTCCAGTGAGCCCTTCCTCTGGAAATGATAGACCAGAGGCCCACAGGTCTTTAGGATATCTTCAACACTACCATTTAGGGCTCAAGGTTCCAGAGCGTGGGGCTGTGTAATGATGATATTAAGCATTTTCTTGCTTTCATGGTTGGGGATACATTTGAAATAAAGTAAGGAACAGTTTTGTTTCTTTTTTTAGGCTATATAATATAGGTTTCTGGCTATTTCTGTATGTAATTGCTGAAATTGTATTTTTTGATTTTTTAGGACACAAGATTTTTAGGTTTGAGAGTAAATTATTTGTTTGGAAAAGTTTTAAAGCGTAAAACTTTTATAATTTATATAACTACTGTTCGTCACAGCATTTAAGTTAAAAATATTTATTTTATTTAAATCTAAAGATACGCATCTAAAGCAACAAAATAAAAGTTTTGTTTTGTTCAAAATAAAGCAAGGCTTTTGAACTTCAATTAACTACTATCGGACAAATCACATCGAAATTTTTTTTTATCTTAAATGGCCATTTCAATTTCGGCTTAAACACTCAAGCAAAAAAAGTAATTTTTGCAATTGCTATAACACTCATTTTACACAAATACTTTACTCAAAATAAAAATAAAAATGTCATCGACTATTAACCGGAATTTTATTCTCCAATACATATTAGTTCACATTCCCAACATTGACTTCTTTCCGCAGTAATACACCCTCTTGACCCTAACACTAAAATCGAAAATGGCAGTTCTTGACCACTTCTCTACAAAAATACGAACCAAAGAACAATGAAAAAAAGAGAGGACTAAACGTGTGTTTCGGAAGGCCCTTCGGACAAAGGATGTCGATCGGTGTCGTTTGTCATCGTTTATAAGAGATATATTCCATACTTTCCTTCTATCGTATTTCCAGCAGCAATCGATTGCACTTGGGCAACTGAGACGGCCATTATCGGCTTTAGGCTGTCGGAGATAGCGTGGACTCATTGTTTATTTTGTTCTTGGCTAAGCGTACACAGATCGCTTTTATTGAAAGTGTTTTCTTGTGCGTTCTCCGATGTAACTTCGGCAATGCAATTCGTTATATAAGTGTAGTTATTGTTATTGGGAAAATTGTTAATAAGTAGATTTTGTGTAAAAGTACTTATATATTTATGTTGTGTACACACTTAAAACAAAAGAGTGAAATTCACTCCTATAGGAGAAGTGCATTTTCGGCACCGGAAAGGAGTGGAAATTAACTCAGACTGAGTTAAAACCGCTCGTTTGTTTTAAGAGTGTAGGAGAGTTTGACCGTTGAGTTTAGCAGGAGCAACAAAAATACAGGGCTGAGTTCTGATGACCATTTTCACCTAACGGGCTTTTTTATTAAAACTATACTTGGTGATATATGTTGAAACACATGATTATATATCCGTATAAAATTCATTAGATACGGTGTTCCGGCCTTAGCATTATTGAAGCCAAATTATCCTCCTGTTTTTTGAAAATTTAAATTTTGATTCTTCTTTTATTCAGTAATATAACTTTTTCTCAATATTTACATTATATTAGTAACAAATTTAAAAATAAGTGTAATTATTTTCAGTGCATGCAATTTTATGACTCATAACACAAGACAAATTTAAATTTTGATTCTTCTTTTATTCAGTAATATAACTTTTTCTCAATATTTACATTATATTAGTAACAAATTTAAAAATAAGTGTAATTATTTTCAGTGCATGCAATTTTATGACTCATAACACAAGTTAGGTAATTACGTTCAAATGCATTTCTTTATTAAATTATATTTTAACTAGTTTTTTTATTTAAAATCACGTAAATATTTATTTAATTACATAGTTTTTATTCGTTGTTGTTATAAAAATAATCAAACTTAGAAACTTAAATAACAATCAAGATTCCGAATGAAAGTGCATTTGATCATTGAAACTTTTTCCACAATTACTTTAAAATATATTACGTTTTTAATAATTAGAATAAGACGCATGTTGTCTACTAAATAAACTTTTTTATTAACTTTATATGTATCGAAGTTTAATCATGAAAAATTCAATTTAATTAACAAATAAATTATGACTTTCGAAAATTTTTACTGGTTTTACTAAACTAAACTGAAACTTATGTAACACATTATCTAATTAAATCGTTTAAAACAAATAGGTCACATAAACAAGCACGTTTAAAAATATACTTTATTAAACCATTGAAAATATTATTGCAAAATAATTTTTGATTTATATCCATTTTGATTTATATTCTTTTACTCAAACTTCATTGAAATAATCCTCAAATGATATCTATCCTTTTATATTACCCAATTATAACATGCTCACGCCACTGCTGATTCTCCTAAGTACCAAAAGCCAGAACTTTTCGCCCCTTTTCATGAGACAAAGGTGGCATTTCACAGTGAATGGTCAACCCTTCCCAAGGGTCCACGTATATCTCATCGAACCGAGTCGTGCCTCCAACTGAAAGCGTCTGAGGGAGATTTCTGTCAATTAAAATTTCTCCCCAATCCGTCCCCTCTTCCTTAAAACAACGGAATCTACTTTGAGAAAGCAATAGGGATGTGAACTATAAGAATATTATGTTAGTTTTACTTGTTTTGTTCCCCTTTTATTTGGATGTAATTTGTCATGTGCTTTTCAAATTTCCTTGATAATTTCGATTACATAATTTTATGTGTTGTCTGGACAGGCCCTAGGGCCCCTTGGCAGCCAATATATTCTGTTTTAAAAAAAAGTTTTTCATCATATTATTGCTTTAAGATCCGTCAGTCTGTTCTTTACTCGGAAAGCAGATTGAAAAGTTTCCTTATTATGTTTGTTTTGTTTATTTTATTGAAATTGTGCATTTCTATGGAATCTTGAAAATGAGTTGTTTTATAATAGATTGCCATGACATTGTGTTGTTTAATTTTCAGTTCAAAGAGATAGAATCAATGAATTGATAATTAATTAATCGATTAACAGATTAACAATTTAATGCAAATAATTTGGACCTGAAAGACATTTTTAAATTTTTAAAACTACTGAAAGACTTGAAGAAGAGTTTTCCAGAATAGTGAATGGTTTAAAAAGTTATGAACAAATAAACTACAATTACTTGAAACCTGATAAACTCAAACACTTCTAACCATATTATAAAAACCAAATGAATTTTTTTTAGAAAAGCAACGTTTTTCAAAGGAAATGCATGCATTTCTACTGAAAAAGTGCAATCCAAAAAATAACGTAGTATCGTGCTTGTATGAAATAGCGATATAGAAAAAAAATACTCTTTCAAAGTAACTCCTATTAAACAAATTTCAAAAGCAATGAGAGAAATACACAGGCCCGCATTTAATTCCGAATTCGAGGAATGACTAATCAGGCGCGAAAGCCCAGGAATAATGTTTGTCGACTGAATTCGATTGCAGAATCAACAATAATTCCCAAAAGAAGATCGGGGCGGAATTCCCGGAGAAAAGGCAGGCCAGCCGCCCGGATACCTGGGCTCCTTTTAATCCCTGGGCCCACTCCATATAATTGAAGATAATTAGATCGTTTTCCTGCGGGGGTTTTAAGCCACCTCTCTCATGCATATTGATAAAGGCCCAGATATTAATTTTGAGTTAGAAAGTGGAGAGACAATTTTCCTACATTTGTTTGAAAAGAGAATAATTGTCATTCTGAGGCGGCCCCGAACACACAACAAATAAGTGGATGCGCGACTCTTTCAACAATGGCCTCTCTTTTCGAATCTTCGCCCCGTCCCTTTGTTTTAATGCTTCCCGAGCTCATCTACAAGGATGTGATGGAAATATAAATTAGAACATTTCTCTGATTTTGAGTCGGAATTGTTTTCCTAATGGGTGCTCTAAGTAAAATGGGTTGTAATTAGCTGATAGCGGAACTCGAACTATTGCTGTTTTGGCGTAATTAAAGATTTTATCTACACTAAAATGCGACGGAATAAGATGATATGAATTAGAAAAAGACACGAAATTATATTCGTTTAAAATTTTGTATATCATTAAAAATTCAGTGTATTGTGTTTAAGAGCTCCTTTTACTCACTGAATAATTAATTATAATTAACCCATTAACAATGATTGGTAAGAAAACTTGACACGCGAAAATGAGCTTTCTGCGTAAACCATTAAAGACGACTTTGCGAATACCATTAACAACTTCATTTCCTAATACAAACGTTTAAGTTTTTGTAATTCGTTTTTCGTGTAGCTTAATTTGTCATAATTTTTCCAGGACTATAGTCTTTATTTGTCTTTTATTTTATTTATTTAGATAAACTACGGCAGAAAGCTCATTTCTGATTTGCAAATTTTCTTGCCAATTGTCGTGAATGTGTTAAGTTTATCTAAATAAACAAAATATTAGACAAATGATGACCATACTCCTGAGCAGTTTTTGTCGGAAAAATTTATTTACAAGAAAACGAATTTAGAAAAAAAGAATTTAATGTGTATCTATGCTTTTGCAAGTCCTCCGAAATCTGCTTGACCCTCTTGTTAAGTCATTTTTTATACAATTAATATTTCAGCCGCTTTCGTATCGATATTTTTGGAAACCTTGAACATTCTAATTTAAAATATAAAATTTAGTATTAAGAAAATTTGTAAAATAAAGTTGTGAAGTGAATTCTTCAAAGGTCTTATGTGTACGGAGTAAAGAGGTTATATTTTGTGTATTAAGATAAAATTAAACTTAAAGCTTATTTTCGTATGAAAGTTTTTTTGCCAATGGTACACTCTTAAAACAAAAGAGTGAAATTCACTCCTATACACTGTTAAAAATTTTGTGCTTGGTTTCACCATGATATTGGTTCCTAGTAGCTGCAACGGCTGAATGGTGAAACGTTCCACCATATTTTTGGTATTCGGTTGAACCGTTTCTCAGATTTTTGTTTCCAAATCCAGAAAAATGGTTCAACCAAACACCGAAAAAAAGGTGAAACATTTCACCAACCAGCCGTTGCAGCTACTAGGAACCAATATCATGGTGAAACCAACCAATATCATGGTGAAACCAAGCACAAAATTTTTAACAGTGTAGGAGAAGTGCATTTTCGGCACCGGAAAGGAGTGGAAATTAACTCAGACTGAGTTAAAACCGCTCGTTTGTTTTAAGAGTGTTACTTAATGAAATATATATAATAATATATATCCCTTCAAAACTATTTTCCTGTTTTTTAGAAAATGTCCAAAACAACTACCTCTCCACTCCACTGCCCTAAGTCATCGACACTAAAATTCATAATGGGATAACCGAAATCAATCATAACAATTGTCCAGGCATGATGTGAATGCCAGCTATCGTGTTTACTCATCCCCTGGTCATTTTAAACAAAGCTCAGGAAATATAGTTCTCACTCTTCATTAAATATAGACCGCTCAACGAACGTGTCAATCAATAATGGGAAATGAAGGCTCTGCCATGTGGATCGCCAACCTAATAAATTTAGAGACCCCTCGTTTCCCAATCCACACCAACGATCCGTTTAGTTTAGGAATGTGCCACGAATGCTCTTTTTTATGAATAATTATTTTCTATTTATGTTTAGTCATTGGTCGAAGACTCGTCGGATACAATGTTATTTTGGTTTAAAAGCAACTATTGTATTTTGATTCTCTTTGAGTACCAATACGTACAGCATTTCGATTCGAAAATGCTATCGTAGTCGCTCATAAATATTTCCAACAAATGAGAAACTTGTATTTTTTTAATCTATTACATTTAGTTAAAGTGGATGAAAAAAATATTTATGAAGTTTTCCATTAATCGAAGAAGATATTTTTTTTGCATTATTCTTGTATCAATATTTAGTGACAAAACTAAATACACTTTTGAGCTCCATTAAACAAGATACATTTTAAAAGGAAAGCTTTAAGCAATCAGGATGGGATTGTTTAAGTTAAAAAAAAACATGCAGCTCATGTTTCGTAAAAAACAGTCTTATAATAACTAAATATTATTTCATTTAGCATCCCTCGTTTAGCTTTCTCCACACAGGAACCTACAAAATCAGTCTGTCCGGCCACGTAGGTCAGATTATCATCCGAAAATAATAGGCCACACCCTACAAATTAACTTCTTCTGGAGGCACTTACAACAATTACTTCCCCTATTATCGTTTTCGCTGTACTTACAAGAAGCACCAGCTTCGGGTTTTTGCCGTAAAATAATTATCTATTTTTACCTTGATCGCTCACTATGGGCAGACAACCGTTAAACCTAGTTCTTTTCGCTGCATTAGTAACGGTGTGGTCATGATTTATGTATCAAACAACTAATATAATGATCGTCAGGGATATGTAGCAGGGAAGCTACATTTTCATTGACTTATTTTTTTAGCTTCTGTGTTTCGTTTTATCGGTTACGCGCCGTGTGTATAACTGGAGTCATTAGGTTTAGTTAATCGTCTTGTTTGAGCAGATGACAATGTTTCTTTTGGAAAACGATGACTTTTATTAATTCCGGAAAGGTTTCGATGATTTCAATTTACATCAAAAAACTTGCTGAACCGTGTACGTTGGATCGAGTCGAGGTTGAACGGGTAATCATTTAAAATGTCACCCTTTTCCATTACTTCTGTCTTGTAATCTATTATTTAGTAGGTTCCCTTTGAAGCAAAGTAGACAGAGAGTAATGGAACTTTACGTCAAGTAACTTTTAAAATTCTTTTTCTTTGGGGGGGGGGGATATAAACACTGTTATAAAAAAGTTAAATATGATACATTAACTGTTATTTTACATAAAGCTGTTTTTTAATTGTTTAATTAAAAAAAATATGTTATACCTACAAATGCTACAAACAAATAAAATAACTTTATTTGTATCATGCATTATATCGTTAGGTGCCATACCAGTTAAATATCTGAATACTTCAATACATATTTTATGTTTAGGAATGTGGTGCTTTTGTTACTTAAAATGTAGGGTTAGCTGGGGTGTTTATGATCATGAAGTATTTTGTCCAGGGCCTTTTAAAATCATTGTTATCTTTTATGTGTTCCTTTTTGTATCATGAACCATAACATAGTCGTACTTAACTTTTTTTTTCTGGCAACGGCTGGAAATTTGCTGCACGTTGTTTTTGTCGCTCTGATAAATCTTTATTTTTATCTAAGTATTTTGCTAATTTTTAAATAACAAATTGAAAATTATTTACCAATGTAAAATATATTCTTAAATTATAAAAAGCTTCACTTGTTTATATGAAATATATCGTCTGAAAATGAATTGTGCTGCGTGTTTCGAGATAACTGGAAATCCATCAGATTTATTAGTCTGCAATAGTGGCTGTAAGGCAAACTTTCATCTAACTTGTGCTGGTCAAAATGATAAATCCCGTTCCGGAAGACTTACTCCTGCTCTGAAGAAAAAATGGATATGTGTCGCATTTTCCGGAACTAAAACAAAAATTCCAAGTGTTATTAGCAGTTGCCTACCTCAATCATCGAGCACTAAAATTTCAGCCATGTTTGAAGAACTTTTGAAAAATCAGATGGAAGTATTGACAGGAAAACTCGATGAATTCAAAGAATCAATGAATTTTAATAGCCTTTTGATCCAGGAACTCAAGGATACTATAACATCGCTAAAAGAAGTAAACAACAATCTCCACAGATAGCTAATAAATCTCTTAAGGATGATAATTTGGCAATTAGAAATGAATTGAAAGTACTCAAGATCTCAGTGACTGAACTACAACAGTATTCTCGACGAACCAACTTGGAAATTTCAAATATTCCTGAAACTGAAAATGAGGATCTGAAACAAGTTCTTAGTAGATTGAGTGTTGTTGCCGAATGTGATCTGGCCGATAAGGCTGTTATTGTGCATAGAATAACCAGCTTTAACAAAGACCGGCCTAAACCAATAATTGTACAACTACAAACCAAGCAGCAAAGAGATGATTGCCTCAAAAAAACTGAAAGCTAAGAAAATCCAAACAACAGACGTAAGTAATCGTTTTCAAGAAATGCCTGTGTATTTCAACGAGCATCTTGCACCAGTTTTGAAAAATATTTATTTTCATGCACGCAAATTCAAAACAGAGCATAATTTCAAATACTGCTGGGTTCGTGATGGGAAAATTTTATTACGAGAAAACGAATCATCCAAAGTTCATAGAATCAAGGATTTAGATGATCTAAATGTTTCCCGATTTAAGTGATTTCTATTCTCAAAATAATACATGTAATATTATTACAAGTTTGGATGATTTAAATTTATTTCTAAAAATTCCCGAACCTATATTTAATATAATTCATGTAAATATCAAAAGTATGCGTGCCAATTTCGATAGTTTTATTTCTCAATATTCGAAATGTATTTTTGATTTTTCTGTTATTATTATGTCTGAGATTTGGATCTATGCAGAAGAAACTAACATTTATGCAATACATGGCTTTAATTCTTTCTTCTGTTATCGTAAGGATAATAGATCCGGTGGTATAGCTGTGTTTGTAAATAAGGATTATGGTTTTGTTGAAATTTATAAACCTTTATTAACTGCTGAATCTTTGGTTATCTTTGATGCAAGTTTAAATATTTGTTTAGTGTGTGTTTATAGATCTCATAATTTTACCATAAGTGAATTTAATTCTGAATTTTTTCCTCTGCTTGATGAACTAAAATTTGACAATATAGTTATAATGGGTGATTTGAATATTGATATCTCTATCAATGATAATTGTGTTTATGAGTATTTAAGTTGTTTAAGTAATTGTGGATATCTTTCATTTAATGACACCCCTACAAGAGTTCAAAATACTGCTTCTTGTATATATCATATTTTCGTTAAGATGAATTCATGTTTTTCTGTGTCATCAGCAGTTTTTGAAAATGATTTAACAGATCATTTCCCAATTATATGCGGTTTGAATTTCAAAATTTTTAATGTAATAAACAAACCAAAGCAAATTTATTCAATTAATTATGAAATGTTTTTTAATCATTTGTTATCTTATAAATTGAAATTTAACTCAGATGATGCACTAAATCAACAACACAATGATTTGATCTTTAAATTAAATTCTGTAAAAAATAATTTTAAATTTCCTAAAAATTTTGATAGAAAGTTCAGAAAGTGTTGGATGACTCCGGATATTTATTATTTGGTTGTTAGAAAGGAAAAGCTTTTTAAAAAAATTAAAAAAATTTCCTCATGACAGGATAATTCAAATTCAAATGTTAACTTCTTGAAATCTGTTATAAGAAAAAGAAAGAATGAATATTATCATAACCAGTTTAACAATTTATCTTCTAATAAGGATAAGTGGAATTTAGTAAATAAAATCATAAACAAAGTAAATAAAGTGGTATTACCAAAATTGGGTGATGATGGTATACTTGCGTCAAATTTTAATTTTCACTTCACAAATATTATTACAAACCATTCTTTTATTGATAATAATGAGTTCAAAAAGTATATTTTCTTTAATCCTAATACTTTTGTTCTTTACCATGTCTCTGTCGGTGAGATAGTTGAGACTGTTAATTCTTTTTCTGATGGTAGGTCTTGTGATTATGATGGGTTAAATTTTAAGATTTTAAATTTCTTTTACAAAAAAATTTAGACTTTTTAACTAGCTTTATTAATGAATCTTTTCGTCAAGGTATATTTCCGGACGCATTGAAAAGCTTGCTACTGTCACTCCAATTTTTAAATCGGGAGATAAAAATATTTTACATAATTACCGACCTATATCAATTTTGCCTAGTTTTTCAAAATTAATTGAGAAAATCATGTCAAACAGAATTTATCAATTTCTAAACAATTCCCATTTTTTTGCTGAGAATCAATTTGGTTTTTTGAAAAATCGTAGTACTACAGATGCTCTCTTTCACTTTTCAAACTTTATCTACAATAGTATTAATAATAATAAGAAAACTCTTGCAGTATATCTAGATATTACTAAGGCTTTTGATAGCGTTAACTGGTTTATTTCACTAGGTACGATATATATTACTTGCTTGCAATTTTTGTGAATAGATGAATTGTTTTCAGAAAATATATTTTTTATTAGAATTTACATAATCAATGTAAATGTTAATATGTTTTTATATATTAAAATCCAGAAAAAGACACGTTAAAATAATAGTTGTTAAATTATTGTTAAGTGATACGATGTAAGGTGTTGGAAACAAAAATATCCTATGATCTTTTACCAGCTACTATTAAGAAGGTTAAGACTGGTTTATTTCTTACTTATCAAATCGAAAGCAAACGGTTAAGGTTGGAAATAGTTTTAGTCAATATTCTGATATAAATAAAGGCGTTCCGCAAGGATCAACTTTAGGTCCACTTCTGTTTTTGGTTTTTATTAATGATTTATGTAAACTTAATTTAAATGGTAAAATCATTACATATGCAGATGATTCAGTTCTCTTGTATTCTAGTAATGACTTTGATTCCCTCAAAAGAGATGTAGAGAAAGATCTAATGACAATTAGCAATTGGTTTTCTATAAATGATTTAATCTTAAATTTAAATAAAAGTAAATTTATGTTTTTCAGTTTAACAAATTTAGATTTAAATTTTTCTCTTAAATATCATTTAACAACATGTAGACAAAATATTGACTGTTCTTGTATAAGTTTAAACTCTACAAATAGTATAAAATATCTTGGACTGTATATAGATTCTAATCTGAAATGGAAAACTCATGTTTCCGAGTTATTAAAAAACTCCGTTTTATATTATACAAATTTTATTACCTAAGAAAAAAAGTTTCAAGAGACTTTCTCATTAATTTATATTATTCTTGGTTCTACCCCATCATTAATTATGGCAGTATTGTATGGTGAGGAGATTATAAAAGCAATATTAATCCGTTGATTTCAATTCAAAACAAATGTTTTAAAATTCTGAAAGGTCATCTTTATTCAAACATCCCCATTTTTAAATTTTTAAATTTACTACCGATTCGACATAATGTTATTTTTCGAATGATTTTATATTTACATCGTAATAATTCTTTTTGTAATTTAAAAGTAAATATTTCAGCTAGACGTTTAAATGAAATTTATCATATCCCATTTCCACATAAAGAAATTTTTCGAAAACATTTTTCATATTTAGCCCCAAAAGTATTCAATAAACTACCTACTGAACTTCAGAGTATCCCTTCTTTATGCAGGTTTAGAAATTCTTCATTTAAATTTATTTTGTCAATAGTCGATATTGATGTATTTTTTCAATTTATAGAAGCGAACTGTTTTTTTATATATATTTCCCGCTGACCAGAATTTTGGGCATTTTGTTTTGATTATTTAGCATTGAATTGCCACTTTTTTTCTTTTTGTGTATATTTATGTATTTAAATTTATTATTTTGTGGTTTTTCTTATTTCAATTTATAATGTCTTATTATTGTGTCTTATCAACTATAATTATGTTTATATAGTCACATATACGGTTTTTTTTAACCCCCTTGTGACCAACAAAATTTTTCTGTAATTGTTTTTTTTTCTGTTAATAAAGTGTTTGTTCTTGTTCTTGTAATTTTAAAATAGGACTGTATTCGCATTATCCCTTTGTCATAATACCAAACATACCTAAGTCAATAGATATATGTAACTACACAATATAATATATATTATATATATATATATATAATATATATATTATATATATATTATATATATATTATATATATATATAATATATATATATATATATATATTATTATTATTATATATATATATATATATATATAATTATTTTTAAACTTATTAAAATACTCATAATTTAATTGCGAATATCCTTTGTTAATATTATCTACTTTCCAAAACATGATGATTTGAAAATCTCCATTCTTTTGGAAGTTCATCGCAATTCGCAGGACCACAACTGCATTTAGCGAGATTCCCAGTATGTTACGAGTGCCAAAAAGCACTCGACTCGAGGTTAATCTATGATCCATTATCGAAACACCTTACGACCTCCAACTAAACACCACTTCAAGACTGGCACGAGAGCAAATCGTGATCTTCACTGGCCAAATGTGGTGGTGCGTCCTCCTCAAGCACCCAAACGTGGCTCCAAGAAGTGAGTCCGAACCGCCCCGGCACGCGCTATGGCAGGATGCACACTTCCACGCTGGAAAACAAAGGAGGGACATGTGAAGAAAATTGTATGCTGTGGTTGCGAATCATAACCCTGGAGATTAGTAATCATAACATCGGTACTATGGCATTTAGGTCTATATTCCACGGATTGTTATTTTGTGTGTGAGAGAGTAATATTAGTGAAGTGAATATAAGATTGCGTGTTTAAGGGGTATGATGGTGGGGATGGTGGTAGGGATTGCTGTGGTGTTTGCTTAGCAAAAACTTGAGATTGTTTTAATCTTGGATGAAATGGTGTCTAATAGTGGCTGGTATTCAATAAAAAGCTAACGGGACTCATTCTTCCTATTAACTATTCTTTTAGCCCATCCATCATAAATTCCTTTATTTAGTGCGAGATAGAAAAATAGTTTATGCTTCTGTCTAACAATGTTTGTTATCAACTGAAAACATTCAAAACTACTTTTTTTACGAAGACAAATAACGAATTATTTGAATTTCTGATGACTAATTCGTTTAAAATATTTTCGCAGTAGTATATTTAAATATTTTTCATTAAAGAATAAAATTTTTTGATATGTCTGCATGACCCATTGTGCTT
Source organism: Oedothorax gibbosus (assembly GCA_019343175.1). NCBI lineage: Eukaryota > Metazoa > Arthropoda > Arachnida > Araneae > Linyphiidae > Oedothorax > Oedothorax gibbosus. Next base: position 30,861,888 of record CM033272.1, read on the forward strand.
TACTTCGATGTATTAAAAATAAATTATGTATCTTCCATTAAGCCCAGCAAAAGTTCAACAACCATTAAAGAAATTAGATAACTATGCGGCCTTAACATATTATATCTCTACCAATCGCACACTAACTTCTTGGCAGATCAAAAAATCTCATTACTCGAAATCTCAAAAGCCATTTTTACATTCCCTGAAATCATAGGATGGAAATCATAGCCCAACAACTTACATTTTAACATTTGTCCATCGAGAGGGCATCGTTAGCTCCGGAAATACCATCTAACACCGACCTTAAAGACCTTCGACAGCAACGACTTTTTTTCTGCAAGTGATCTCAAGGGGTCATAATCATTTGTGAAAGCACAAAAAACAACATTGTTCCTATACAGAAATTTTCAATGAAGACAGGCACATAAAAAAAATCTCATCTCCAATGAGAGTAAAACTAGAAAAAAAAAGTGCTTTTCAACAAGTGTATCGAGAAACTGGTACTTAGCGGGGCACATGGCGCCAGTACCTGAGCCGGGTTACTCTGTAATCAGGCGCCATTACAGGTGCGTTGTGCGGGGGTGGGTTGGAGATTGGGCGTCCACCCTGCACTTACGGAGATCCTGTCGTGTGCTTTTGTGGATGTCCGACACTCGGGGTCACTTGTAGGAGTAGACGCGATCTATCATCAGGGTGACTTGATCCTATAGCCAGTTATCTGGGGAAGTGGAGATGTAGGGCATTTGTAAAAATTATCGAGCCTTTTTTTTTGGTTGATGGGGTACACTTCACTGTCAACAGGTTTGGTGCAGGATTGCACCGGAATCCTGGAACTTTGTAGGTGCACCACTATTTGAACTGTTGATCCAACACTTTTGAGGTGTATCAAAGTCATGGTTTTACACAAAATTGGTAACTTCACGCTTCAAATAGTGGTGGCAGATGGAAAGTTCGAGAATACCGGTGCAATCTTTTAACAGTATTGAAGACTTTGAATTTTGTAAGAAATTTTAGTATTTCATATTCAAACTAGTGATAAATAATTTAAGTGTCGAATTTTGTTAATTGATAAGAAATATCATTTTAGATAATAATGTGAGTTTTACGTATTATTAGCTAGTGCCTCCCCTCTTATTTAATATAAGAAACTATGAAAGAACGTATACGGCAAATCTGTATGAATCTTATTACACCTTTATAAAGGTACAAAAGGGTTCCATAAATTAATTTTGAACCGTAATTGCAGAGAAGAAGAGAGAACTAAGTTCATATTTTGACTATAATAGTGCCTTGACGATTAAAGGCTTAAGTTATTTTGAAAACAAATACATGTTTAAGTAGAGAGAGGAACCACCTTTTATTATACGCAATGATAAAAATGTAAGTTAAAGGAAATTGTTATTGATTGTACAGTAAACGTCCTATTTATCCTAGATTATTTTGCAAGCACAGATTTTTCTTATTCCTTAGGAGAAAGAAGATAAGGACGTTTATGCAAACTACAAGCACCATTGTATTGATACGGTGTTTTTCATGCATAAAGTGAGCGGCATTCAAAAGCAAATTATATCTTCAGTAAAATGCTACAAAAAAAAACCGCGATCACACAAAAAGCATTAAGCAACCGCAATTACTCTTTTTGTAATTTAAGCCATATGAATACAAAGAATATCAATGAATTATAATAAGGTAAAAAAAGTTCAGTAAAAAAAAGACAAAGTAGGGGAGACCGGGGCTAGTTTTCCACGTTTTCTTCTTTTTGATTGTATATATTTTTTACTTTTATTTATTTTGAAGAAAATAAGATATCAATGTCTTTCTCATATGGTTATCTACAATCTAGCACTACTACTTTTTTTTAAAAAGTAAATACACTTTTTGGCAGCTAGTGGTTAAATGCAAGCAAGTTGAGCTGGAAAACGTGCCCCATATAAGGAGTACATTTTCCCAGACTGCCAAAAATGAATGTGGCAAATTTTCCAACTATTCCTGAAAAGATTTAACACACTTAAAAAACATTTTGTTGTTTTTTATGTGCATTTTATTCTAAACTAAAATATCCCAAAAGATTACACCCAGAAAATAGTTTAATTGTAAAAAATAAAGCCAGTTTACTATACTAAATAGTTATATAAAGGTCATTATCACTTAGATATCATATCGCATGCACTGTTTGTTGAGATTGCTTCTCTTTTTCTTAGATACCCAATTTACTCCAAAGTTTTGGGCATAACATGACATATTAATATTTTATAGTGCATTTATTCACGTTCTGTTGGGAATATTTAAGTTCTTGGATGGTTTTACGCTACTAAGTTCATTCTTAACAGCTATTAGAGCAACGCATATCGCTTCAAAATGGTACTATTTCTGTCAGCGTTCTCTTTATTACTATGTAGAAGATTTTTAATCGAAAAAAAAACTTTTTAAATTCAGAACTTAATGTATAATTATATTACTCGGTCATACATAAAAGAATAATTAAATTTTTCGAATATTATAAAGGTTGGAGCACGTTTATATAATAAGGAATTGTTGGAATTCTTGCCTTGTGAAATTTTGGTAAATCTGCCGATCGATATATTTTGACTATAATAGTAATTGACGATTAGAGGCTTAAGTTATTTTGAAAACAAATACATGTTTAGGTAGAGAGAGGAACCACCTTTTATTATACGCAATGATAAAAATGTAAGTTAAATGAAAGTATATAAATTTAGGTTTGAATGTAAGCATAAACAATCAATTAACGTTGAAAAAATCTTAAAAACAGCTCTAATGAAAATATTACAACACCAACTGAGCCTAAGCTTCTTGTGAGTGGCATAGACCGTGTTGCTTCATAAACCATGCAAACAGTTTTCGCCCCCTATCGGCTTATTTCCAATATAAGGCCTGGTGGAAAACTTACCCCATGGGCAAACAACCACGGTCTCCCCTAACATATTAGTATTTTTTTACATGGTACAATATACTTTATATAACTTTACACCCCAAGTAATTACGGTTAAATTACGGTTATTTTATGCAATAGCATGATTCTAAAGGAAAAGAATACGTTATTATAGTTAATTTTAAAACATCAAAATTCAAACCTAGATCTTTTTCTCATATTGTACTTGGTCATTTACAAAATGCAAAATTGCCTCGTGTAGTTTTCTTCACCCAATGATCTTTTTGTTTTTTGAATGTAACATATATTTTTTTTTTATAATTGCGTGAAAAAAATCCGATTTTTGCACTATAATTTTAATATCAGACGCGTGCGAAAAGTTATACTTTTTAGAAACAGTGATAAAAAATTACTTTTTTTCACCCAAAAGCAGTGAAAAAAAGTACTTTTTTTCACTCTTTTCATAAGATGCCAACATTTCAAGTAAAATTTCTATTTCATAGTATTCATAAAATTCAGAAATTTATTGATCTGCTTTATTTATAAATATTATGCGCGTGAATATATTATTATTTTATATTTTGAATCAGTATCCATGTTCAAATGTTTGACTTTAAACTAAAAAATATATTTGCCTTTTGTAGTTCCAGAGATTTATTGATGCGATCTTCTTTACGTAAAAAAATTAGCACGTGAATTATTTTTGAACCAATGATATTTGATTTTTTTCACGTAATTATAAAAATAGTGTATGAAACACGTGTGAAAAGTAAACTTTTTAAAACACGTGTCATTATTTCACTCGCTCGTACCTCGCTCGTGAAATAAAATCCACTAGTTTTAAAAAGTGTTACTTTTCACACTTGTTGCATAAATAACTATTTCACCACCACAAAGCATTTTACAGGATATTTTCCAAATCTTCTTCCCAACTCACTCATTCACAATGATCTTACAAAAACCACCCCCGAAACATAGGTGCGGTATCCATTACCCAGAGGTATGTGACCTTCTTTGAAACCTTACCCGCTAACAACACTCGGAAGTGGGCACACGTCTAACGTCCAACACAGGCACCCCCTAACAGTTCGATTATTCCACCAGAAAAGAACCAAAACGTTTTTATAATTCGTCATGGCAATCTCATACCTCGGTATCTGTTTAATGTTCAGAGGTTTTAGCTAATTTAGACAGATACCGGGGTTTGATTTAATAAAAAAGATCTCTAAAATCTAAAGGCCAACGCACTGTAGTGTAAATGGGTTCTACTTTTGGTCATTGGGTACTACTTTCTTAGATATGCATGTTTTATTCACTTGCTATTTTGTAAAAATGTTTTTAATTGTAGGTTTATCATGCATCTATGGCTCCAGCACATTTTACTTCATTAAACCTAAAGAACTAACCAAACCAAAAAGAATAACCCTGTGTAACCAAAGAGCCCTATAATAGTAATTGCCGATTAGAGGCTTAAGTTATTTTGAAAACAAATACATGCTTAAGTAGAGAGAGGAACCACAGGGGTTAGCTTAATTGTGTAACCAAATTGGGCGTCCACCCTGTATTACTATTATAGTGCAGACCAGTGCTAACCACCTTTAAACCCCTGTGTTACTACACAATTTGGTTAAAGTGTAATCTTGTTTTCACTATTATTGTATACAAAATTTGGTTGAAGTGTAATCTTGTTTTCACTATTATTGAAATTTAAAATTTAACTGAAAATTTAAATTCTTTAAGTTGTTCTAAATTTATTTCTTTAGCAGATGATTATAAATGACTGCTCCATACTGTACATTTTAAAATTTAGAAAAAAATATAAACTGTATATTTTTTTTAAAAATTATAAATGTTTTTGGAAAACCTGACGGTCAGGTGACAAGTTCATACATATGTAACCCTCAGAGGGATAATCCTGTATACAATCTTTTTTATTTCGACTGAAGGACTCTTTTAGATGTTTCTCTGAGTCTCTTCTCTATTCTACGTCATTGTTATATCTATATTTTACTGATTATTATATTAAGCTTTTGGTTCTCTTCTGACTTACCTGCTACAGTCAAGAAGGCGATGATCCAAAGGTTCGTTCGCATGCCCTTGGTGCGATTTCCGTCTCAAGACACCTCTGTTTGTTTTGAGGTTACCTGTACCTCTGTCATTAGTGCGGGCCGTTAGGTGCGTCAGTTCCACCAGACCTTTGAACCTAAGCGGCACCTAGAGGTCAGCTGAGGTGGGGGGTGGAGAGGTATCGAGTGTAGTGAAATGAGGTGGGCTTTTTAAGATTTTGTTCATTGTTGTAATAGGGCATTTGTGGTATTTAGATATTGTGTGATTGGACAAAAGGTTTTAGAAGTGAGGAAAGAGAAATTAATTTCTACATGAAAAAAATCGTTACATTATTAGTTCGCCAATTTTATTTGAGTTTAAACGTATTGTTTTGAATCACATATATAATTTACAAATTCTGCAAGAAAGGCTGGAGCTAGTTTTTCCAATAGGACAGGTTTCCCGCCCAGTTTTATTTTAAAAATGAACCTCTAATTTATGTTTATGGTGGAAGTGGTCTATATAGCAAAACAAATAATCTATCAAAAAAAAAAAGAAATTTAATAAAGACCGTCATGCTGCTGAAAGATCTTATTTATTTTTTTAAAAACATGAACTATGAGTAAATTTCAATTCCTTACTTAAATAATTTTTAAAAATGCACTTACTAGCATTAAATTTACGGCTCCAACTTTACGTGCACTAAAGTTGGGTATTTCCTTAATGTATCTATATATTTATTTTCCAACTAACTTAAGCATCTACCTCGTTGAGTAGTGTAAAACGTCCTATATGGGGATAAAGACAATTTCCCAAAATTCATTTTAAACGTATTCCTACCAGTTTCTCGTCCAAATTGTTTTCTCGGCTTGAACCAGACTTATAACATAAAAATGTAATTTTGTGTTATTTAAACCGCCAATTAACCACAGCTTAAATGGTAAGTTCCAAAATGTTCTGTTACTGACTTGAAACGTCTTCATTTATAAACAGAAGACAGAAGAAACAGAGAGTGACTATTTTACTCAATAATAAATGCAGCGCTAGTGATGTCACAAAAGCCTTCTGATCTCAAACTGATTTCTGAGTACATTTTTACAAGTTTGGAAAATTTGCCTCTGCATATGAGACACGTTTTCCATATCAATTGCTTAGATTTACTAATTTGCTTTCAAAAACTATATTTACTATTTTTGGAAAATTATTGTGATTTTATAAAAAAGTATAAGAAATATATTTACATTATGTTTTTCTCAAAATAGATATTAAAAAAATACATATGCGCAAAATGAATAAAAGCTGGAAATCTAGTCTTGGTCCCTCCCTTAAGGTTGCTAGCTTCTTTACAAAACACTTCAAAATGTAAACACTTATTTATATCCAACAACTTATTAGCAAAAATACTGTGGCCATCGAAAAAGTAATGTAATATTTGGGAATTTGTTAAAATAACGTATTTATTAGATATTATTTTTAAATATATGCATACATTTAGATGCATACATTTTTCTTATTAAACAGATATAAGTAATTGGAACGTTAATAAAAACTCATATAGTCAAAACACCTCGGCAAATTAACCATTTGCTTCCTCCGATCAAAACCAATGTCATCAAAAGTTAAAATCAATAATCAACTTACTTCAAAGAATAGTTGCAATACATATTTAATTTTTACGTTTATTAATAAAATTTAAATGTAATAAAAAATTTATATAATTTTTTAACAGTTAATCAAATTTGTATTTAAAAAAAATATATTTATTACGTCGAGTAATTATCAATTATTCTGTATAAAAAAAAATTTCAAATCAATCATTTTAACTAGCCTGTTAAGTTTTTTTACTCAATTATACATTTCAAATAAATGTTTAAAGCTCAAAAAATTTAACTACATAAACAAGATTTTGTCCCAGCAGACTGGTTATACAAGAAGTAACATATGTATTGGAAAATAATTTGTAATAATTTCACATTGCTATTAGTGTTTACTAATTGTATACGTGTGTTGTTGATTTGTATATTAAAATCTAATTATACATGACTAACTTGAAAACGTTTTTTCACACATAATCTAAATTTTATCAAATTGGAACAAGTTATATATATATTGAAGCTATCACTTTTTTAATGTGATTAAAAAAATAAAATTCTTTTTTTTTAACGTTTTGGAAAAAAGAATTTATTCATTAGTATTTGAGCTCGTTTTGCACTGGTTAAGCATTAAAAATTTAGATTTTTTAGAAACGCTTTACTTTTATAATTTACGTCAATTATATTCTCTGTATACTAATTAAAAAAGACACAGAATAGTTCTTTATCATCAAATTTTCTGCTCGTTAAACGTAAAATATAATTACTTTTTTATTTCGTCTTATATGCAACATTTAAAAAAAAACTATATTTAATTTTTTTAAAAATAATTATTATTGCTCAACATCATTATATTATATTCCTTCATAATACTAATTTAAAAAATTAGATTGACAGTTTTCTTTCAGAAATAACTATATACCTAATGAGAAAAGTTAATAATGTTTTATTTTACAAATGTGGGTACCGACACATTTTCTGCTACAGTTCTGCATATGCCACTACGCTTAAAAGAAACGTGCGTACTCGGTGAGGTGGTTTGATTAACTTTAAGGACTCAACGGAATTTCTAAAAATTACTTTATTATTTAATTAAGAATGTATAATTAGTATCACGATTTATTAAATTGTGTTTTGTTAGATGTAGAACTCAAATATTTCTAAAAGCAACAAAATGGAATCGGAAAAAGATTTTCTTAATTTCTTTTAAAGGTAGTATTTTTTAACTTTTAGCACACAATATTTGTCAATTTAACCAGTTTCGTTATAATCAAGACTCTGTTTAGTATAATTGCATTAAGAATAAAATTTTTTTTATTGCATTAAGAATTACAATTGTTAAAGCTAAAAATGTTAAGAATACTTTTTAAGAAGTTTTTATTTGAAGATTTTTATAAAATTCTTTTGAATAGCAATAAATTTTCCCTTTTTCGAATATTATTTGTGATTGTTGTGCGTTGAAATGAATATTTAGTTTAAAAATAATTTAAAGCAATAAGTGTGTATATTGAAATAAAAACAAATCTCTTAGTAGGAGCAATGATAACCATAAACCAAAGATGTTATCATGTAAAATTTCAATTAAATAATTTTTTAGAAATTTAATAGATTTTATTATCTCAAATACTTTTGATTCCAAAAAGAAAAATAATTTTAAAGTTTTTCTGGGGTATTGTCAGAACTCTCAAAACTCCGTCCTTCAATTAACTTTATTGGCAAATTAGCTGCTTGAATTTTTCTATTTTCATTTCTGACTCAAATGCGCATGCGCGTTCCCTTGCACAAACTATTCGCCAAATAAAAGAAATATCGAAACAGAATTTTTTGAAGAAAAAGAGTAAAGTGATAGTGCAAAATGAGGAGTATTTTTGAAAGCGTAAAATAAAACGAGTTAAAAGGGAAAGCAATAAGTGGTTGAAATGTGTTGAAATTGTGTTCCGCAAAACTTACTGGCGCCATCTAGAATAAAGTGGTATCAGATTAAAAGATTTCAATTTAAAACATTATAATCTATACAAAAATATATCAGATAATAGTACCAATACAAGCGACAGTGTGGAGAAATTATGAGTCCGCTCATTTAATAATTAGCAAAGTATTCGAAATTTGTCATCAATAGACAGTACCTAAACCATCTTTGAGATGTAAAGAAATATATAACTTATATAAATTTATGTTTATTACGTAGCATATACACATAAAAAAGTTTATTATACATTATTCATATACAAAGAAATGTTTATTATGTAGTTGTGAAAGTAGTTTGTTGCCAACTAAATATTTTATAATAGTTTTCAATACCCACTTAATTAAAAAACCATTATTATTATTATTATTTTTATATTATTATTATTATTATTATTATTATTATTATTATTATTATTATTATTATTTTGTTGTTGTTGTTGTTGTTGCTGTTGTTGTTGTTGTTGTTGCTGGTTGCTGTTTTGCTTTCGAGTGCTTTTTTAAATATTAATGATTGATTTAGTCTTACTTCAAGATTATACCAATGAAAAGACGATACATAAAACGTCAGATTGATAAGTTTGAAACCGTATATAATAGCTCTATAAATAAATTAATGGCTAAACGTTTATAAATAAGAATTGAAATATGTATATTCATTAACCTTAAGGACTACCCTCTGTACCCCATCCCTCTCCATTATTAATTCAGAAACAAAACCACTACTCACATATGTTCACACAAATTGATGATTGAACATCACGAAGATTATTATTAACTGTTGATCTAGAGATTATAAATGGCAATTGTTTGGATCAGTTATCTGCCACTACAGCAGATGGCCTACGGAAAAAAGCCTTTTTATACGTGCCGCTACGTATGGATAGATCTTAGCAGGCTTTCCTGCTAGAGTTAACCATGAAAGCGTCAACTAGAGGTTTTATACGCAGTAAATGCGACACGACACACCATTTATTGTTCAAAACTAATCGGCTGTGTTTCTATGTAACCGTTCCACGTAACGGTTTTACTTCTCGTGTTTCGTAATTATAGAGGATTATTTTGAATATGGAGTTGTGAGTAACAGCAGCAATGAAAGATTGTGTGCGAATCGGGGTTGGGCGATACGAAAATGATCTATGTACTCAGTTGTAAATTATATTCCCAGTTTTATGACAAATCATATAGTTATAAAATCGTTATTATATAGTTTGAATGTAAATGAAGCCTTAGTATAGCTGACTACTTTGTAAGTTAAAATCTTGTAGAAAAAAAAATTTCATTCATGTAAAATTCAATACAAAATTGTTATTTAAGGCTAGTTATAGTATCGCTGGCTACTTTTCTGTTCAAAGGACATCCTTTTATATACTTCTATATAATGCGTTTAAGACTGAATTAAACACGGTGAAGTGAGTTAACGCTATGTGAAAATCATAATATATACCATTAATCAAAAGAAATTATTATACAAAATTTTAATTCTCGCTTACATATCTTTTAATTGTTTTACCTCATCTAATATTGCTTCATATTCACATCAATCATATCAAAAAATCTCATTTATTACTCCTAAAAGACCACTCCTAAAAGACTCAAAATATCTCAACTTGATTCTTTGGCTATATTTGTCAATAAATGTAACCATTTATTCACGCCATACAACTACTTGGGACCGCAACGCTGTTATATGCAGTATCTCTGTCATGCTACCCAAAGGATTCTCTATTTAATCCGCAAAGTGATCGGGAATCCATCCGAAACCTATCAAAATGCAATAACGCTCTGTTCTGAAAGGCTATCGCGTGACAGCGTCTTTACTAGGTTTAGCAATGCAGAAATCCCTATGCCCGTTCTGTTCTTAGATGTGATAACCTCTTGTTCTTGAACGAAAACAGTTTCTTGGCCCAGTTGATATTTTTACGACATGCTTTTTTAAGCCTTTAAAGACCACTCGGATGAATTGTGAAAACATTAGTAATTTTTATAGACAGAATTAAGTAGTATGTTTTTAATTGTATCTGACCATTTCACCAACAACCGAAACATAAAAGACTAGACCATTTTTAGCTCTTCGATGTGGCCTGGTCTTTAAAGAGTAAATCAATTATTTTATCAGAATTAATCAATTTCATATTTTTATTTTTGTTTTAATCACGAAGACTTTAACAATTAAATAATAATTATCATTGTTTTAAATACAAGAATTTTACGATTTTTTCTCTAATTTAAAATATATTTCATCGCATCACATTAGATAAAGACAATTTCGTTTAATGACTTCAGAATAAGAAAACGAAACACTTTACAAAAACCACACATCATATTAAAGAATATTTATTTTTATCCATCTTAATAACATCATATATTTCTAACTATCTTAAGAACATGTATTTATATCTATTTTAAAAACATGCATTTCTACTTATTTTAAGATCATGCATTCCTATCTATCTAAAGAACTTTATCTATCAAACAAGAACATATTCTCAAGTCTTTAGCATTCTCAATTCTGTTTCTATCCGAAAGGACACAACCGCCCTCTAATAAATCATTTGAGCGGACATTTAGCACGTAACCAGCAACATAGGCGGTGACATCTGACTGGACATTTATGCAAATGGTCGGCTCATTATCAATGGCAATTGAGTGTGACTTCGCCAAGGAAACGGCGGATATATCGAATTGAAGAGGTTTGTTTCTATGCGGAGAAAATTTGTAAGTCACATTTGGGTGGTTATTAAAGACGGGTTTGGAGACAAATAGGGATTTAGATGAGTATCTTGTGTTGAATTAATATTGCAGTGTTTTTGTAAGAAATGCTTGGTTTGAAAGAAATATTGGCAAAAGAAAATTATCTGATAGTAACATCGTTGGATGTATTTTTTAAGAGGAAGGAAAATTATGGTTTATTATTAAATTTGTTACAATTTGAGAGATAAAAAAGGCCAAATATGATTGTGGTTCCACTGTATGAGCTTTAAATTTTTAACTTATTTATAAAAGTTACACATTTCAATATATATTTCTGCAGTGAATGCTTTGAATAGATTCCCCGATATTTAAATTTTAAGTTTATTAACGTGTTTACATTTGTAAGCTTTTGTGTTCAACGACAAACATTCATATTATATGTGTTGTTGAAAAACTAACAGTTACTAGATGGGTTTGTATATCTACATGCCTCATATAGATACTGATCCTTCATCCGATGGTAGGCTCTTAATTATCTGTTTAAAAAATATCTACCTTTGAACTGTTAAACTTTTTTAACAATTTTTATAAGATGCAGTTAGCTCAATAATCGCCTTATTGTTTCATATTTGAATTTTATACATTCTAGCAGTATTTTTTTAAGCTTTTTTAGCACAATTTTTATTTCAATAACAAAAAAATCCAATATAAGATGATTCACTAACGTAACAAACGAAATATGTTATATCACAGCAGTCTCCAGCCTTTCCCTTCCACAGCGTGAATCACAATACACATAGCAATTGCATCTCTTACAGATAAACCTCAAAACAGAAATGAAACCATGAAGTATCTAATATGACCGTTGTATCGACGCGTGAATTTTTGTCTAAGCACCGAAGCGTAGCAATGTATTAAAAAAAACCGGCAGACCAAAAGGGCGGCAGAAATAAGCAAACAAACAAGGGATTCAAGAATTAAATCCTGTCGATTACATTATAGGTAGCAAGGAGGATGCATGCACTTGTGACTACAAGTCTCATCAGTATGCTGGGGATGAGGCATATTTTGTTGCAAAAAAGAAATGAGTATGCTCTTTGAGCATGCATTTGAGCTGGGGTAGAAAGGGGTTGACACTATAATAAAAATATTAATTTGAAGGTTGCTAATGAATAAAGATATTGAAAAAAAATTATATTTTTTTTACCTACTGAGCATTTCGGAATTAAAGATAAATATAAAGTGATGAATATTAATCATTTGAAATGAATTTCATTGGTTGTAGTTACATTTCAAAAGTTCATTGGTTGTATTTACGGAGTAGCTGTTCTTCATTCTACTTGTTCGATTCATTCATCGTATTCATTATTATTTGGAATTTACGCAACGTATGATTAAAATGTAGAAACAATTAATGGGGTAATTTATGCCAAGCAATAGTTTCGTAAACACTTTGCTGTTTATTTTTAATGCTGACCTAAGTTTTGGTACAGTTTAAAGAAAATATTTTTCAAAAATATAAATAGAGCTATTTCTAAACGTGTTGTGAAAGAATGAATGAATTATTGAATAGACAAGAACTTACGCATGAATCATACACTATTATACTAACCAAAGTTAAGAAAACGTTACAGGTTTGGAACTAGAGCAGTTCTCTTAATATCCAAAAAATGTTTGTATCACTTTTGTTAAATTTAATTTTATCGTTTCTTTATGTTTTGGGATTTTAAAACAAAAAACTCACTAAAGCAGCTAAATTATGGATCCGTTATTTTATTCGACTATTTCTGATAAAACAACTTATCATATCATGGAAAAATTATAATAACTGTTACACCTCCAAAAAAAAATGCTGAAATCCTTATGTTTTTGAATTCTCATTTAAAAAAAAAGCATTGTTCAATTTGAAATTGAAAAAACATACCTCTTTAAAATATTTCATTTTCAAACTCTTTAATGGGGTTGACACCATAATAAAAATATTCATTTCATGATTGCTAATGAATCTAGATATTAATTTTTCACCCACTGCAAACTTTAGAATTAAAGATGTATCCAAACTGCACAGAATGTTAGTATTTTGATTTAACTAGTTACATTTTAACACTTTTTCGGCTGTATTTATCGATTAGCTGTTCTTCGTTCTAAATAACGTATTCGACATATTCTTTATATTTTACGCGACACGTGATTAAAATATAAAAACAATTATTTATATAATGAATGTCAGGCTTTTTAGTTTCAAAGATATTTTGAAGACTGTTTATTGCTTAACGCAGACTTGTCTTATTTCAGATTAAACAAACATTTATTTCCAAAAATCTACATAGAGTTGTTTCTAAACGTGTAATCAGCTCGATTGTGGGGCTGTTGTTACATTCGACTACTTTTGTAACATTACTCGCCATACTATGGTAAAGATCCAATAACAGTTAACCCTCTAAAAAATCTCACTGAAAACTAAAATCCTTACATTATCTTGTGTTTTTGAATTAGCATTTAAAAAGCAGCAATGTTTTCTTTAAAATCAAAACAACGTTTCAATAAAATCTTTTATTCGAAAGATAATTAATGTTACAAAAGTGCCGAAAAACTCACAAACTCACTCTAGGCACAATATTTAAGGTTAATTCAGTAGTTAATCATCTTCACGTCACTAGTTGTTTGCCAGAATTCTTAATGTTGTATCGTTGTAAACATTTGGTGTAACGTCCCACCATAAGTTTTTTAAACTGAAGGTATCTTTATTGCGAGACGTTCCAAGAAAAAAAAATAAGAGTAAGTTTTCCAATTTACTCTTTTTAATTATGGAAGCTTACACATCGGAACTGGAGGCAAATTTATGGTGGTAGGTTCCGCCATAAAATAGGAGTAAGATTGTCGAGTTGCTCATATTTTATGATGGAGGCTTACACCATAGAACCGGAGACAACTTTATGGTGGGAGGTTTTACCACAGAGTAGAAATAAGCTTGTTGTCAAGATACTCCCATTTTGTAATTTAAGCTTACATCATTGAACTAAAGGCGTGTTAATTTTGTGAGGTTCCACCGCAAAGTAGGAGTAAGCTTGCCAAGTTACTACTATTTTGTGATGGAAGCTTACACCAGTTTTATGGAAGAACAATGCATCAAATATACAGATTGATAACGCGAGTTTTGTGTCGAATCCCCACAATGCCTGATTGTCCAGCTGGGCAACAAAAGCTTTTGAAATAAAATGGCGCGAAGGTAAGGTAGGATGACGATCCAGCGATGCAAAGAAGAGATACATGGTCAATGAAAATTGGACTCTCATTAAATCATGTCTTCTGTCATACTCAAATTACGTGACCAGATTCTTAGATGCCGAAGAACTATTTTTCAACTCGTGGGTCTGTTCTTAGTGGGTGGAAAGTGGTTATTTAACACTCAATACATGATGAGCAGAGATGCAGTTGATTGCTGTCTTTGTGTGGCTCTTTCTTTTTGATTTTGACGGATTAAGTAATATTTTTGAGGATTAAAACTACCTGCTTCTGGTTTATGGCATATTTTTAGATGCTTATAAACAGGCATTATAGCCTTTATAGTTAAACAGTTAAGTAATGAAGTTTACAGGCAACAAATATCTGCCTTAGAATAAACTTTCTAATGCAGGTCTGCGCTTTCTAATGCAGGTCTGCACTTTCTAATGCAGGTCTGCACTTTCTAATGCAGGTCTGCTTTTTCTAATGCAGGTCTGCACTTTCTAATGCAGGTCTGATACGCTTTTTCTAAGACAAACTTACCTTTCCTAAAGCCATTTTAGTGAATTACAACATCATTAAAGACATTTATGTAATAATATCTGAGTAATTACAATATGAAATTAATCATGAACTAACATTCTGGATTTGTACTTTTGCTGAAAGACAAGGCCAACACTGCACCTACAGATTATGCTAACTTACCAAACTTAGACGCTTTATTTACCTCCTTTTTTGTGACAGTGGTAAAAAGTAGTTTTCTGTACAGGAAAGCCTAAAGTAAATTTTCCCCATTAAAGTTTCTTTTAGATTAACATTGTCAAAAAAATAATGAAGTTTTTTTGTGTGTGTGTTGGGAAAGATAGAGGAAGATGACAAAAATGGAATTTCTCTCTCCCTTAAAGGAGATACTAGAAAATTAACCATTTTAAGACCAATGAGATACTAATGACAAAAATCACTGCAAGTTATTCCAGCACAAACGTTTTGGCGCTTTATGGAATGAAAATATTGTTTTCTATCCCTTCTCTTGGAAGTTTAATAAGTAGATCTTTCGAGAAAATATAATACACTTTACAACTCTGCTACAAAATAATAATTACACGTTGGCAATATATTTAATTTTATCTAATCTTTTATAAATTTATAAAATCACTAAAAATATGCATGGTAACTTGCATAATTTTTGTTTTTGTTATTTTTATGTGTGCAAATTGTACGCGCGTCTTCCAACTCATATCTTTAATACTTTTTTAATAATTGCTTTGCATTTTAACCACGTAGTAACAAGTACTGTTACCTTCTAAAGTCACTCTTTTTTCTATTATTTAAAGATATATTTTCTACCATACAGTTAATTTTATTTAAAATTTTAATAATTTTTTTTTCAATTTATATATTTCTCATAAGGTTTCCTGCATATTATTAACTTCATTTTATTGATAAGCGTTGAATATATTTTAAGTGTATGTACTTTTTTTTTTATTTTAGAAAATGAAAAGTTGTCGAAAAAAGTATTTTCAATAACATTATTACTTAAGTTTATAAAAAATATGTTGGTGTTCCATACATAACCAAAATATGCTTTGGAGTGACCATCAAAAGGTTAGATATAGGAAATATAGCCATGTAGATAAAAATGTGAACAATCCAACATAACTCAAACAAGAATATCAGAAAGAAGAACAACGCTTACAATGCTTCCATATTGATACGGATCTCAAAACGCGAGATATTTTAGACCATCATCTCATATATGGTTTCCTTATGACTACCTATAAGGTTAGATGTCAATCAAAAACTGGACGCAACAAGTGTAAATAGTACATCAAATGAGCGCAGGGTTAGACGCGATGTAACAGGACCCCGGGTCACATATATTGCAGCTAACTTCCCGTTATTGTATGGTTATACATGTATTATACAATGTATATAATATATCAATGTAATTGTGATGTTGACAATGACCATGACTCTGAACGGTTTGGGGTTATCCACTATGGATTTTGAATCGGACATCGCGGCTACAAAAAAAGAATTTACTGTGCGTGGACAAGTTTTTACACCAACTCCAATGCAAATTCAGACGTAGACAAAGACTGTTATAATGAGTGCCCTTTTGCAAATGCACATCGTGACTTAAATTTGAAAGTTGGTTCCCTGTTAGTTTTTGGACTAATTCGAGTCACGTAGAGATGAAGATACAAAAGGAAATTCGCTGAAGCAAGAAGTTTTTAGTGATTAAATAATCTAGAAGATTTTGCCTTTTGATACATTATATGAACTGTGGACTATATAAATTTTTCATGACATTTGAATAGAAACGGTACATAATTAGTATTTCGAAATCAGTTGGCTTCCGGAACCTCCAGAAATGTTTTTTTCATTGGTATGGTTTTGTAATTTTGCTAGCTAAAAACAACTAAGACAGTTTATTTCAAAAGTAAATGTTCTAGCAAATAATTAGTGTTTTTTTTTTGAGAAATTGTTGATGAATTTATCTTTAAAATATAATGGAATGGAAAACAAATTGCATTTCGTAAAATAGTTTACGCTCCTTCTTCGATCTTTATTGTTGTTTAGAAAATTACAAAAAGTTTTTTTTAAAATATCCAATATTAAAAGTACATAATACGATTTGATTTTGACTTGATGAAATCATTCTGTTTCATTTTATTTACAGTAAACAAAAATATTGGTAAAATAAGAAATTCAAACAAGTATTAATTGCAAGACAGTATTTGAGAATGCATATAAATGAGTACAAACAAAACGATATAGTTTAAATCTCAATTCAATTGAAACTATTCCATCCACATTCATCTCTTCAAAACTCACAGTATCGAAATCCTTAAACTCACGTACTTCATATGTATGAGATTGAAACATCACCACACTTGCCCCTGCAACCCCGTGATTTTAATAACGAATCAAGGCACTTAACGCCGTGACTCTGCACCCAGTAGACTCGTAAGCCGCAACGCAATCAGTAGACAACCTAGGACCTCTGCAGCATATAGGATGGCCACTATGGGAGCCATCTTTCACAGCACTCCACGATTGAGCCATTAAATATGGATGGCCAATTACTGCTGGAAGCTTCCTCCATTAAAACCCTGTTTAATTTCGATAATGTCTTCGCCACTCTGAAGGCCCAGCCTGTTTAAACATACTAATCGCGGTCTGATAGACTACGGCTAGTGTGAAAGTGAGATACAAATAACACCTATCGGCTTTTGAGGGGGCTTTTAGGTTGGATAAATAATTGAGTTGAGAGAGAACTTTGGATTGATTGCTCGACCGGTTGTTGACGCTTGTAGAGATTAATTGAATGGGGTATGACTCAATCGAGACGCGTTATAATGTTGGTTTTTTTTATGCTTGTTAAATGTGTATAATTAAAGAAGTTTTAATTTTCTTTGCAATTTTTATTTCTTACTACTATAGTACTATATGTTTAAAATATAGTCAAGTTAAAGTGTTTTTCAAGGATATGCCATAACCAATTGGTTAAAACGCTGGTCCACGGCTCTAGCGTCTTTGGGTCCTTTCTGAATTGGGTACTCTAAGCTGTTCGGAATCGGTTTGAATCAGTAGGTATCATTTCAATTAACCTTGTGTAGAAAAGAAAAATCAGATTGCAGTTTTAACAAAAAAAAACAGAATAAATGATTTCAATTACAAATAATTAAGGAAATAACCTTACATAATTGCGTTCAATGGCTGATGGATACTCACAGCACCTCTCCTTTTCTTCAATAACATTTTGTATGAACTTGTATAACAGTTATTTCAAACTATATGGCTGAATCAAGAGAAATTGTGTTATTATCTCGTTTTTCATGAGGAGTTTCATGCGAATTCATAATGGAATAATAATATATATCGTTGCCATATCAAGTCTTTCCAATTTACCACTCAAAAGTAAACAATTATAGCATTTTTATTGTTTTTTTTAAATGCTGAATCGTGATAATTGTGAAAAAATATAAAAATCATTTAAATCATTGAAATTAACTTATTAAACTAAGCAAAAGCATTGTAGTAAATTTTATAAGAGAAGAATTGAAGAGCTTAGTGGAAGAACGTGCTAAGTGACAAAAAGGTGAAAACGAGAAAAAGAGCTTTAAAGTTTTTCGTTTGCACTTGGATACGTTGAAGCGGCACCTACAAAAGAAAAATATATATTTAACTTTAAGTTTATGAAAAGGAGGAATCTTGTTAACTTTAAAGGAGGGAATGACATATTCATTGACACAAAAATATAATTTTTTTCCAAAAATGACACTTAGCATGTTCTTCCACTAGGCTCTTCAATTGTAATTTTCAGCAAAATTAATAATAATGATGGATGAAAAGTATAACAAATGTAGTATAGTCCGCATCATATTCCATTAAAATGGGGTACATTATGTTTTAAATTTTTTTTAACGTGTTTTAAAAAAATCTATCACATAGTGCAGCAGCTTTTAAAATGACTAAAAAGTAAATTTTAACATGAAGAAGAGGGGAAAAAAGTATTTTTTGAATCCTAGTCCCTGGTGAGGGTTACTTCAAGTTCTTTGTTTTACCAGGCGTCTTTTAAGCGACACGGTACTAACATTAAAAACTGTAAAACTAAAACTACAAAGATTTGAAAAAGGCTCAACCAGTGTAATGATAAACTCTACAATCTCTTTGCAATCGAACTTCTGGAACAGAAAAAAAGCAACATTGCGTAGAAGATTTGTTTCAATTCTGTTTCCAAGGGATGCGAATGGTCCTCTCCCATTCTTGTTGTGACAGACCCATTCTAGATGAGTTGGTTTGATTAGGTTGTAAGAGCAAAATTTTTTTAAATATAGTTTAAACTCTAAATGGCTATCAGTTCTGAGGAATATGCCGAGTCTGCAAATGCTAAGTCTCCAATAAAGCTGTCCCGTTGAGGAAAAAAAAGTTAAAAATCTTAAATAAACTTTGGCAGACTAATGTATATAGCTAAAGTAGTGCATTGAAAGGGCTATCGAAAAAAACTGAGAGTTTCTCATCAGAACTATGTGAAATTTAACGGAGAGATTGAGCTGTGAAATTTGGTGAAAATTAATATATTCATAGGTCAACAATAATAAGGGACTGAATGAGTAATTAAAAAAGGAAGAAGGGGTTATCGAAAAGATTGTCTCTTTTTCTAACTAAAGCTCTTAGCACTGGGTCCCATACGATTCAATATTTGGCATTTTCTCCAGATCTAACCAGTAAAATGTCATTTACCTGTGTATTCCTTCCTTTAAACAATTCCGCAGTCGTCTCATTTCTATATCATTCCATTAATTCCTTAAAATTTGGAAGTAAAAGTTCTTTGTTGCTTCTTTCTAGATTTATTCACAAATTTTCTTTTGAATTTCATAGGATTCTGATTACAGCAGAGGTTATCACGCCGTTAAACTTGTTCTCGTCTTCGACTTATTGACATATAACAAACTTGTGTTCATTGAATGGCATTAGACTAGAGGATAAGTAACAACAACAATATTCCATTTGAAAATCAAATTTGAATTATTTTCTTTTTCATAAGCCTCCATTATAAATCAGATGTTCAACCTCAAATTGCTTATAAGTATTATTAGCAATCTTGTCAAACCAAATCGGCACACTGTCTTGGCCACATTGGAAAGTGAATCGGAGTTAACAGAGTTTACGGCCCTCTTAAAAATGAACGTGAGGAGATGTTGAAATCTGTAGCTGCCTCTTGCCAAATCCCTCCGCCGTAAAGGCATTATGTCTTGGCGAGGGGTTTCTTCCAGTTTGGAAGTGGTAAAATGTTACTGGGCTGAGGATGAACTTAGTCACAAATTCTATGTTATTGCATGATCGTGTAAATGTATCGTGGAATTGTCTACTTAGAACTGCTACACATATAGAATTGAAGATTGTCATGGTACTTCAACAGGGCAAGTTTTGGGTCGTTGACCTCTTTGAAAATTTCTTGTTAGTTTCACAGCTAAAAAAATACACAAATGTTCCTTCACTAGGTCCAGAAGGTCATTTTCCCATGTAAATAAAGCATTCGGTATTGTGTAATTTTGTGGTAACTCCAGAAACCTCTTAACTATATTTTTTTCTGGAAACTTTTAGTTTTAGGGTTGTTTAAGTAACAATTTCTAACTTGTTATGCTAAGTGTATTGGGATTTCAGCTAAGCATCTTTTTGTAAAATGTTTAAATTTTTCAAAAACTATTTTATGTATAAATTAAATAAATGTTAGCAATTTTTACGGTATCTTAGTAAAGAACATAACACGAAGTTTTTAAAGTTTTTAATATTAGAATTATCTCTAACTTCCTCTTTTGTATACTAATAAAAAATTATCCAATTTTGTAGATATTAAAATATTTTTAGGTCAAGAATGTATTAATGTGCATATTCGTTATTTATATTACATTTAAAGACTTGTGCTATAGCATTACTTTAGAGTTGCGTAAAGTGACAATACTGGTAAACGTTGAAAATTCTCGTGTCCTAACCTCGTTTCAAGTTTTCCTTAATTTAATTGTATATGTATATATTTTGTGCGGATATTGAAAAGTTAAAAGAATCAAAGCTGTTTATTTTTCTCTATATAAATAATTGCATAACTAATGTGTATTTTGCATGGAAAAGTTATTTTGTCTAAGTTAATTTTTAAGTAATTTTTATAATAAAATAAATTAAATTTTTTAAGCTCTCTATACAATCTGTAAAGAATATTCAAATTAAATTATTTGATAAAATTGAAACATTCTAAAACTCTCTAATAATAACGTCATTTTAATTGGTACAAAGAAGAAGTAAATGATAATTTTTCCTAAAATTCAATAATTGTGTCAAAAAAATTAAGTCAATGTTAAATATTTAGCAAAGAATGTAACTATAATTGATTTTATCCCAGTACACTATGTTTCTGTTTTACATCTATCCTTTTTATAATCAATATTGTTCTACAGTTAAATTACAAACTTTTTTCTAAACAAACAAATCTAAATGCAATATCATCAGCCATCATAAACAGTAGGTTGATTGGTTGGTTGTGTAAGCTGGTTTATTGCTTCGAGGCCAACTAGAGGATCCCCAGAATTGGCTTGTCACCCCCAGAGGTATTGATTTGGTATGGGAACTTGGAGGACTTTCGGACGCAACAGATTTAATGAGCACGTACTCCGCATATACTCGCATATACTCGATACTCCGCATATACTCGACATATACTCGACAACATTCATGCCTTACCGGGATTTGAACCCGAACCCAGAGGCTCCAAAGCTCCCTAACCGTTGCGCCTCCGGGTCGGCTCATAAACAGTAGGATGGAAAAAATTGACTCCTATGTACGTGCCACAGACACCAGTCCCACCCAATAAATTGCCATCCCACGACAACTCGAAACTTCACCGTTTCGTAATAGCGCGTGATACATTCATGGACTAACCTCTCCAACAGCCCATTTGTTTTCGGTGGCCGATTAGGCAGCACAAAAGGCGCGTAAGGCTCATCCGAAACATCTGGAGTTACCCGTGGCAAAAGTCGTCGATGGCATAGGCACACTGTGTGATGGCCATGACGAATCTGCTTATTCATATTAAGTAAATATGAAGGGGGGAAGATACACTTTATTCATCGTTTGTTGACTCTTCTCGCGACAGCTCTTTTTGTGATATACAGATGATGAGGTTTATGAGATTTGGCTAGATGTGGAGGGCGCCAAGTCATATCATACAATCGTCATGGTTTTCCAAAATATTTTATGGTAAAAGATTTGTTTTGATTTTCCTCTTGTAATTTAATTTTTTTCTAAGTACTTAAATGTAAATGTCCATCATTTTTGAGATCATAGAAGCTTTTTGACCAGAATACTGTTGGTTTTTCTTGATTGTCAAGTGTGCAATTGATTTACAAATATATTATGCATCCATTGAGCTTGTACATAATCAAAATAATTATTTGGATTGGTAGTGAAAATCATAGATATTACAAAACTCATTCTTTTCATTCAAACAAAGTAGTAATGAGTGTATGAACATTATTCTTTTTACCAAGTTTTCCATGCCAGTTAAAA
Organism: Oedothorax gibbosus; assembly: GCA_019343175.1. NCBI lineage: Eukaryota > Metazoa > Arthropoda > Arachnida > Araneae > Linyphiidae > Oedothorax > Oedothorax gibbosus. The sequence continues at coordinate 30,884,355 of CM033272.1, forward strand.
TTTACGTAATGTTAATATTTTTTATTAAATATTCGGAAATAATTTATTTATTCAAAAAAATTAGTTTGATTAATCACAGGCTCATTGCTCAAAATACAATTCAGTAACTAATAACACAACATTCAATTTCAACAAAATATGCAATTGGCTACATTTGCTCTTGGTTACATTTTTCTTACATAAAACAACATATCTTTATCAATTAATCGACGAAAATTCACTATCCATTAAGCGATAAATGCACCAAATCTAGCTCCTATCTCCTCCAATATCAGCCCGATCTACCTTTCCGCCCCAACGGCACAAGGGCAACAGTCAGGGCAGGACTTCCATTGTACCAGGGACAAAATAGGGCGTGCAAAAACCCTGCACCATCCGTCCAGAAACCAAATATGAAAAAAAGGGACCCTCTCCCACTCTGCATTGTTGGAAGTGTCACCACCAGTCAACTGCCGAGTGAAAAACGAGGCTACATAGAAGCCCCAGCAAAAGGAGGGGGGCACTGTTACCTCATAACTCCCAGCGAAAACGAAATTAGGAGCCGTGTGGGGATGATGGTAAATATCATTGGCTTCGTAGGCCATTAGGGGCGATTTCATGGGCTTTTAGAGCGGTAATGGGCCGAGGAGCCTAAACAGATGAGGTTCTGGTCTTCTTCAGTAGAAGGTGGTTATTTAATTACTGCTAGGAGTTGTTTAGCTTGTTTATTGCTCGCTGTTTGTCCCCCTCCTCTCTTTCTCTGGCCCTGTATGGATGTGTATTATCATCATATTTTTTATTTGGTAGGGGAAGTGAATAGTGGTGAGTAATATTGGCAATAAGCCTGGCTTGATGCAGTTAGCAAGATGTTTTGGTCGGCAGAGGAATTTAATTCTGTTTGGAAGAAAGATAGAGATATTATGTATTGAATCAAGCAATGCAATTTAGTATAGATTTTGAAAACGCTGGATAGATATTGTTTTTTTAATGAAAATGTCATAGTAGAGAGCTCTGTTAGCAGTAAGATTTCAGTTGTAGCTGAATGTTTATGTAGTTCAAAAATAGGACGACAATTTGCATGTCGTTTTTGTGACATAATGTTCTAATTACATGAATTTAAAAATATGCTACAAAATATGCTTCGAAATTTTCTGAAAAAATATTGCCAAACGAAAATATTAACTACATCATTCGACTATTTTATTTGAAAATTTAGAATCTAATTATTTAAGTACAAAGTTTTCTTTAGTAAATAGAGAAAAGTTGTTCTTTGAATTCTATAAAGTTCGATAAAGTTGTAGAGGGCAATTCTCCAAGCGTGACTTACACTACATTTGACAATTTAATAAATATCGTTTGCATAGCTCAAAATTATTTTCTATTTATTAAAAAAAAGATTGTATGTCAGTTTACCCCTGAACCTATTATATTTTTAGCAATTAGTAAAAACTTTTTTACTTAATATTTTACTAAAAAAATAATAAAAATGTACTGATGTGACTTACACTACATGAAAGGAAGTCGATTTTTGGTGTGTGACTTACACTACATTCAATTTGTGACTTACACTACATTCAATTTGTGACTTACACTACATCATGTAAATTTTATCACAGATATGGAAATTTAGGTAATAATACCATAACATATGTAAATAATTTTGAACATGGTAAGTTAAGAATTGCATACATGGTAAAATCATAGTTAGAAAAAGTTACACAACGTCCCATAAAGTTGGTTTCTGGTAATTTCTTTAATTCTTTCTTCAATAGCAATGTCTGAAAAACTTCCTTCTCAGGCCACGCAAAAAGACTTCCCTACCATTGCAGATGTTTCAGTTTTATTGAATAAGCATCTTTAATTAACATTTGCCCCTCAAAATATTTAAAGATAATTTTTCCTACAAAAGGAACTAAAGCTACTTTTCCAGCATCAAATTTATTTTCAGAATTTTGTTGAGAGGTATTAATTTTAAAACATTTCCATTTGTTTAATCAGCCGTGTAGTATTTTTGGAGATTTAATGAAACATTGGCAATTTTAAGTAAGTATTTGTTTAATTTTAAAAAGCAGAGCAATTTTTGAGTGTCAGGAATCGGAAATATTTATTTTCCATTTGATGGCGCAAATATCATTTAATCTACCTATTTCGCACTTTACACAGTTGTCAGAAATGTATAATAGTGATATGTTTGGGCATATTTCTTAAGCAAAGTGAAAAAATCTTTAGCAGAATGTGGGTCAATTTTCCTAGAAAGTGTGGCTTATTTGATTCCCTCCTCACTGTCCATCAATTGGTCTTTTTTCATGACTGAAAGCAAAGATGACCAACATTGGTGGCAGATAAATGCCATTCAATGTTGTCTAATGATTGGAACATTGCAATAGATATGATGTATTTTTAGTTTAAGTGTCGTCCGTAAAATGGTTTTTGCTTTCATTTTCTTTAAAGGTTTGAAATTTACCACATGCTTAAAGTCCCTTTGCTCTCGATTTTTTCTTTTAACTGCTGATTTAGCCATCTTAAATCAAAATTATTAAAATATAAGAAATCTACAAATATTATAGTTAATCTACAACAGATAAATCAAACATTAGATGTGACGGACACTACCTTGCGACTTAAACTACTAAGTTAAAATGTTTTGTAAATAGAGAAAATGCTTTTTATTTTACAATTTAAAGGTGTGGAATTACACAGAGGTTAATATAGAAAGAAAATATTTAAGAAAAGTTTTATTTTAAAAAGTTATAGAAAGTTTTATATATTTTCGTGACTTACACTACAGCCAAAAAGGGGATTTTTATATTTCTAATTAAGTATCTTTTAGTTATAAATGCCGATTAATAATGTGTTTTTAAGATAGTTATTATAGTGTATTTTAATAATTTTACCAAAAAATCTGATAAAAAATAATACTTTACTTAAAACTCAAGAATTCAAAATTATGAAAAACCATAACCCATGCTTTCCAAAAAAGCAGCCACTTTGAAGCTAAAGAGTTGCCACAATTTAAAACAATAATAGTTTTTGATGCAAAAATTTTACAATTCCAATTTTTCTAAATCACACAAAGTTTCAACTGTAATAAAAAATATTTTTTAAATTCACCTGAGGTATGTATTAACATGGAATTAACCTAGATGCTTATGGACATAAAAACTTTGATATCCAGTACACGGGACATTATATTTTTAAATCTTTTAAATCCAAAACGTCTCCGAAACATACTTCTTCAATTCACCATCAGGAATACTCTTAAATACCTAAAATATGGTATGCCCGATTTCATAAATATTTTCTCTTATTTATAATCAAAACGTCATAAATCAAATTTCGCAATCCAGTGCTGCGCATATTTTGTCCATCATTGATATCTACGACTCTCGAATCATTGGCTATTGGCATTTTTACTTTTTGAATAATTTCCGCACGCAGTGTTGCCTACCCACTTTTCATATTATTAAACACCAAGCTATCTGATATCGCACGAATCCAGTATCTGGTTCACCAGTTTGGAATTTAAATAAAAAATGAGTCAACAGAAGGAAAAACCATCCTCCGTTCTATTAAAGTGCTGCTTCTGTAGCTTCCACTGAAAAGCCTCTGTTGCCTGTTTTCATTAAACCTGAGACTTCTATTCATCGAATATATAACTTTGCTCCTCTTATTCCTATGCCCTTAAGTTATTTTGCTGGCAAATATCTCCCGAAGAACATCAACAAAAACTGTAACGCTCAGCATAACTGATGCAGCACAGACTATCAAAAATACCCGTGATTTGAGGAAAAAGTATAGAACTGAAAGATAACGACAATTTGTGCTTTTTGCACTTGTTATTCAAACAAAAATAGAAAAATGATTATCTTCAAAACACTCAAAAATCAAAACCAAACTAATAATAATTACTTTTAAATACAATTAATTCGATAAGGATTTAATTAATTATTTTTTAGGAAACAAGTTTGATCGCATTTTATTTTAATAACATAATTGAGAACAATAATTTTTTAGCCTCTTCATGAACCCGATACTTCACATCATTTAAACATGCAAAAGGCAAAATTTAAAGAAATCTTGTTTTCAACCGTTTGCACCTTGTGTGCAAAAGCAAACATAACAAATATATATTTGCAACTGTATTTTTTAAGATTACTTAAATTACAGTTTATAATTCAAATCTTTTTCAAACAAGGAGGATAGAATATTTATAGAATAAAAATAGGGTAAAATTTAGGTTATTTTTTTGTTTGCATACTTCTAAATAATAATTAATCATTTCTAATAATTAAAGTTTTCGTAGGAAAATAGCAATTATATAATAGTAAAACAGTTCTAATACTACATTGGTTTAATTTACAACATGGAACGACTGTTATTTAGAAAAAGCTTGTGTTTCAGTTTTTTTAACAGAAAAGAAACCTGCTTGAAACCCTTATAAGCTGATCCCATGCCTCAATATATCCACAGGTTTTTCGAAAAGCAAGCAGTTACCGGAGGCCTAAAGGTTTAAAAATGCAAATTCAGCGGCGGGTGCGAAAAACCAAATTAAGTCATTTCCACGGGTTTGTTTGTCTTAGGGATCAGGTCTCCACACGAGCTAAAAAGAAATCGCTGGGAGCTATGGGGCGGAGGGGGTGAAGGGATAAAAAGAAGGGAAAAAATCACAGGTTCGACGCAGATCTGAATATCAGATTGTGCGATTTCAGGGATTACGAGTGGAGTTTATTCCATGCTACCCCACACCGTGACACACGTATACTGTGTGATATTGAGAAGTTAAATTCTGACTCGCGACCTGATGTGGGGCGATAAAAGTGTGTGGAGCGTGATTTCATTTTGGAGCTTATGCGTAAAGTGGCTGAGAGCTTTTGCGGTTGTCGATGCAGGGAAACACGGATGATGGCGTTTGGTGAAGACATGCAAAGTCCCTGATATGGATATAACATGATTTTTCTGACGTTATCTAAGATTTTTAACTTGAAATTATGTTAACTTAAAACACTTTGAAAGAACTAGTGTAACCAACAGAGGGGGAAAGCCAAGTTTTAAAAGTGACTTCAAAATTTGTAGATGCTCATGTTAGGTTCATAACAAAGGGCATTTGGTATATAATGGTAAAAATTGTGTGTTGTAGGGGGCCAAAATGTTTTTTCTTTACTTTTTAATTTACTTTACACACATGTGGTTTCTTCATTTACTTCTCTTAAATTTTAATTTTAAAATAAGTTGTTTAAAATTTCACAGTTATTTCAATATAATAACATTTCTTTTGTATATGCATTAGGCTTATTATGATTTAAAATAATAGCTGATAAGAATAAAATTCAAAACAAATTCAGAACCTATATAAATAGAAAACAGAATGAGATATATGAATATAAAAATGAAATATGGTTATAGTTATATAAATTTAGTTATTCATTTTATTTCATATAATTGTCCTTCAAATTGTTCAATTATTTCAAATTACAAAATGTTATTATTTGATCAATAATTTCAAAATATCCAAATAAATACCTTTTTTATTATACAACCAATCTAAAACGTTCATTACGTTCGTTGCAACCAATCTAAAACGTACTTTATAAATTACTAAACCCATATTATATTTAGCTCATTATAGCAAACTGATCCAGCTCCAAAAACCATTCATCTATTCCGAACCCTGATAACTCAAATCCTTAAACTCATTGCAACGTTAATGACCTGAGCATTCCCTACTTAAACTCTCATTACATCAATAGAAGTCATTTTCGAAAACAATGAAATATTTCGACTATTATACTTTGTATTTGCATTTTATGCTCTGGTTTTGCTGACAACAACCCTCTCTGGAATTACCATTAAATTTTAAATTCGTCTACTTAGAATTATTTCAATGATGAAAGCGAACAGCAATGGGAGGTTGAAAAAAGAAATAAAATATCAAATATTATCCGTCCATGACTTTTAAATTTTCAGGGGTTGATTGCGGGCTCTTTCTTTGAGTAAACACAATCCAAAGGATGCTAGAGAAGCAACAATATGTTGTTTTCACCTGTTTTTAAGGTGACGAATTTAAGCCTGATCCCGAAATTGAAAATGCTTTTCAATTGCAAAGGTTGTTTATTTTTTAAAAAATTACAGAAAAATGTATTTTGGGCAAATATTTTTATGTAATGAATTGTAAAAGACGAATATTTACTACTTGGTAGGTAAAAAATTATCTTATTTATCAGTATTCAATTTTAATCTGCCGGAAAGCAAAGTTGGGGAACTTGTTTTGATAAATTTAAAGACTGGTGGAAAATCTACAAAATAAAAAGTGGATTAATCTACACAGAAATAATTTGTGAAAATATTATTATTTCTCTTTGTATAGCATTAACTGTTAAAACAAATTTTTTAAAAAATGTGGAAAGGCCTCCTTTTGCTGAGATACTTTTTCTGGCGATTGTCCATACCTAGAAGCAAATACGGTGATGAATCCCTAGTTAACATCCCAAGCAAGTTTAGCAATCATTTATCAACCCCGGAGAGAGGTTGAGCTACACCATCGCAGACAATGTAATATTATTTGGTCATCAATATTTATTTTATAACTTCAAGAAACAAATTTATAAATGTTTCGTTAATTTTTAGAGAAAACAATGAAATTCTTTGTACACCTTAGTGTATTTTGGATACTGAATGGGATTAAAATGTCAATTAATGGTGAAAACTTTGAAAGAAAATCCTAATTTTCAAATAGATAGTGCAAAAAGTACTTAGACTAAATTACAATTATATACTTTATGCAGAAAGGACCATTATATTTACTAGTCTTGAAAATCACAAATTTTAAGTTTGGTTTGGCTTGGTTGAATTAGAGTCGCACTATAGGCAACGAGTGCAAATACACAGGTTTATAGTGCTTGAAATAAAATAACAGGAACACTTATTAACTACACTCGAAGAAAACAAAATGCCGCATCCCCACATCAACCTGAAAAAGAGGAGGAAGAGGAAACCGAAACAGAAAGCTACTCTCTTTTTTGTATCGCTTTCTTCGAATTGGAATCATGCAAAAGAGAATGTGGGGGATATTTATACATAAATAGGTGGAAAAGAATACTGGGGGGGGGGGGGGGTCATTCGAATTCTCCTTCATCCATCAGTACGGGTATGTCAACGGGCACGGAAAAGGCGTGACCAATCAGAAGCCAGCGATACGGAGGAGTGAGGGAAGGGGTGGAATTCTGCAGACGGTTTTCGTTTCTCTAATGAGTTCCTTATTTACATACTGTGGAGTCATTAGTCGAGGTCTGAAGGGGGAATGACAAACTAACCGCCTTGAGTAATGGCATTCTGGAATACCAAAAGATTTTGGGGAGGTTTTTTTTTTACAGTAACAATACCCGTGATTTTTTTATTGTTCTCTTGGATCCTTCAGGAGAGGGAATGAGAGAAGGAGTTTTTTTTCAGATTTTTGTTTTTTACACCCATTTCCCCCCCCCCACCCCCTTAACCCCCAACTGGGTGGTTATCATTTTTCAAAAACTTGTCACTTTCGGTTGGTACTACAGCGCCATCTATATAGAGGGGGGTATGGAGGGAAAAAAAAGGGTCGAGTTAAAAAAAAAAGTCACAATAATAATAATAAGGAAAGAGAATAGGGGCAAAGCGAAGTATAATGTGAAAAAGATGGTGTGGGGTGGTAGGGGGTGCTAAAAGTCAAGACACTAAAGAAACAGCCAATAAGAAGTCGAGGTTGGTGGAGAGGGTAAAAAAATGTGGCGGGGGAGGGAGAAAAAACAATCTTCCCGGGTGTACCCCCCCCCCCCCACTTCATTTCTCTTAAGCGAGGAATAGTTCCGGATTACTGCAAAAACGTTAATTTAAACGCGCATATTGAATGCGAATCAGGGTTATTCGCGCCCCATCGCTAATCAGAGACTTCGAAGTTGTCCCCCCTGTGACAATTGGCATTGTCTGAAGTGTATTGACTTGGATTGTGGCTCTTGTAATTACAAACATATTGCGAAAGTTAATGAATGCTTCCCCCTCTCTTTCTCGATTTCTTTTTTTTTTATCTCTCTTTCTCATTTTCTTCCTCCGCCTTTTAATTCGCTTTTGTACTTTTAAACTGTTTCTCTGTTTCTTCTTTTTTTGATTTTGAGATTTTTTAGGGTTTCTTTTCTTTTCCGGAAATAAAGAGTTTGTCTGTTCCTCTGTGTTTGTTGTCTATTTTCAATGTCGTTGAGTAAATCAGTTGTGTAATTAATTTGCTTGGCTTTTAGACTCTTCCTTTCCATTTTCTTTTTCTTTGTGTTTTTTGCTTTAGATTTTCGTCGATTTGATGTTTTTCAGTAAGATGAAAGGAGTAATTGCTGTTTTCGGCTGGAAACTTTCAGTTTTTAACTTTTTCCATGGTGTTAAATGACTGCTTGTTAGAGTCTTCGGGGTCGCTAATGATCCGATGAGGAAGATGCATACAAGAATGATTCTGTTTTTTCTCCCTCTTTCTTTAAATTTTTTTATCAGCATTTAGTAATGACTTTTGTCAGAGGGATTACTTAATTTTAATTAAATAGCTGTAACATTATCATTGCACGCGTGTAAATATATATTTTAATACAAACAAATTTTAATATAATAACAAAACAAATTTGAGAATTAAAACATTATACTTAATTAAAAATACAGATAAATTATACATTGATAAATTATTACAAATTTTGCTTTTATAATTAATTTAATGTTTAGATGCGTTGTGGTTTCGTCAAAGCACGACCCTTGGTATTACCTCCATGCTTCGTATTCGTTACCGTAAATGTCGTTCCACTGCTAGGGGACACTTGTAGGGAGAAGCTACCTATCAGGATCGTTTTCAAGGGAACTTAATTCTCTACTTCAAATTGTGCATAACAATGCTGGAAACGGATTTATGTTGTGAAAGTTACTTTTTTTTATTTTTACAAATAATTGTGAGTTAAAGTTCACGAATCTCTACTAATCTCTTGAGATAAGTTCAATTACTATTTTAAAATTCTTTTAGCAATAAAATCAACATTTCAATAAAACTATGGGTAGATCTTCAAAGAAACAGTTCATAAGGTTCATCAAATAATGCGCAGAAAAAAAAAGATCTTTCGTAAATTATTATTAACATGAAATAAAGGAGCAACATTTCAACTATTGAGTTCAGTTCGTGATTACTCGATTTAATTATAAATGCCTAAAAACTGTAAATTGTCCAAATACAATCACAATCAAAATTTTAGATTTGATCCCTATAAAAATACTCTTGAATGCTTTTTGGATGAAGTTTTCTCGGATGCTTATTTAAGAAGAAGTATTTATTATACTATAAAATTTGTAAAATTTAAGTCTTTGGAGTCTGAAAAAATCCAAAATGTTGACTTGGATGCTTATTTAAATTTCAGAAAACGTATTTAATATACTATAAGATTTTTTAAATGTAAGTCTTCTTTTATACGGTTATTTTAATAAACACGATATTTGTCAGCAACATAATTTTTTAAAAAATTGCTAAAAAATACCCTACTTCATAACAATATACATATCTACACAAAAAATATATCCAAAAGCATAAAAACACATACATTCTTCCTACAACAAACCAGTAGGGAACCCCCTGAACATACAGAAGGGTCGTCGCATATGAAATGTTTATTCCACACCCAAATCCTCCGCTGTCCATCACACACAAAAGAAAAGATGCGGAAGAGCAAAAAAAGAGGATGCGGAGATGATCCCGGCCAGGTCTGTTGGACAAGGCGGATCTTGCGGAGGCCCTTCCTGAATCCTCCATATAAATAAAAAGTCGTGTTTCACAATGCGCGACATCTTTTGGAAGGGGCCACGGAGAGAAATATATGACCCGGCATAATCCTATCTATCATAAGGGCCTGGGGCGCGGACATCTTTCGGAGGTGTTGGTAGGGTCAGTGTTGATCGGAAGAGGCGCCATTGTGGGGCACTGGGAAGCCAATGGTATTTAGTTGGTAGGTATTTCATAGGTATTTAGTTGTTATGTCTTTTATAGATATTCAGGTGGTAAATATTTAAGTTATCCGGATTATTTATTCAAATGGGTCTTTTGTATGATATATTATTAACTTTTACTGTAATTTTAAATAAAGTTGAGACTTTTTAAACAACAAAATATTTTTTAACAAAATACAGGAGGTCAATTTTAAAAGAGAACTCGATCAACAATCAGTTATTCATTTAGGGGCCTCCTTCAAAATTGCCACGCTGCATATAACTATGTGTTTGGATAAGACTTGGTTTTAATTTTAAAAGATTTTTTTGAAGATAAAGCTAGAAATTACATTATATGTATAATTAAGTTATATTAATATTAAAACAGTAAGTTTTTTCTCTACAACTTTCGTCATAACTTGGCGAATTTTTAATGTTAACAAATTACAATTTGACAACAGGAAAGTTACTTTACCTTGCGAAAGTTATGGTGTGCACCACCACTAATTTTAATAAGTTTAGAAAATAAGCCATTTACATGAGCACGAAATAATTACAAAGACCATTTTCCCCTACATTTGAAACAAACTGTTAAAAAAAACTTCAATTTTTCTTTTTTCTTATTCAAGGTTATTAAGAGCGTGGAGAATATTTACCTTTTGCATGATTAATTTTTAGCAAACCCTGTGGTGATAAGTTAAAAAAAAAGATACAAATAAATCGGTATGGCAAAAACAGTTAAAAATGATTATAAACCCATTAAAACAATTAATAATAATTTATATCTTTTAAATTATTATAAATATTAGAACTACTTAATCAAATTTTCATATATTATTCAAATTTAGAGTATATTTATGAGTAAAAAAGATGCACCAAGCTAAGTTTAGGTAAGACCAGCATATTATTTTTTGCCATTGGTCGTTCCTTTAACGTTTCCAGTTGATTATTTCAAGCCTCCAAACGGAGCTTAACACTTCCAAGAATACCTTGTAATGTTAAGCTATATTCAAGTAACGAGATCGACAACTGAGCCGGCACCCAATCAAACCTTCGAACTACAATTTTTTCTGTCGTAACATTTAATATAACCTCACAAAAACTGTTTGCTTTTCAGTGGTCAAAAAGGGAGTCTAGCTTTACCTGTAGATCGTTTGTCCACCTTCGGTCGAAATGTTCTTCTCCTATCTCCAGACCATTTCTAAGGAACACTATCTAGAAATAGGATTTAGAATTTCATCATAAATTTCTACCACCAGACGCTTTATGGACAATGACAGCCCTATCTTCTACAAGCCTGTATTCCACCTCTCTGCCTTAATCCGGCCCAGATCGGCCAAGGATTCCCATAATCCATTTGAGTGCACTTTACACCTTAAATAGACAAGACGATGGGTTTCGGATTACTGCTGACTCGAAAACAACGATATTTCGTCATGGAAAGACGTTGCGACAGGCATTTTCCATTGATGGGATAACGGAACTGATGCCTTTTGTTTGTTTGGCTATGTTTTTTTATTCTTTTAGGGGTCTTAAAGGATGTTTTGTAGATATTTCTTTCTGAGTTGTGTAACGTTCAAATGTAGTTAGTCACGATTTATTTTTTTAAGTTCTTGTTTTTTTTAAGAAGTGTTTTGTGGTACATGTAATCTGTAATATTTTTTGTTTCAGGTTGTAAAGTTAAAAAACTATGGCCCTATAAAGATATCAAGATTTATACTCAAGCCATAGAAATTCCCAAAAGTCATTCTTTAATGTAATGTCTATGTTTTTATATTTCTAAGAATTATAAATTATTGCAACATCTATCCATTTTAATATAAAATTAGCATATTTTTTTTGTTCGTATGTCTTTTAATTATAATGCTCTATGTTTGTGTAAATTAAACTTTTAAATTATCTATTTATTTTTAGGGCAGGAAAGGGCAGGAAACAATAACTTTCGCTGTGAACCAAATTATTATAAATTAAGTATTCATTACATAATTTACATAAATGCTAATATTTGATATTAAGAAAACATAACTTTGTGGAAACAAAAATTAATAAACAATTATTTTAATAGCAATAGAAATTAAAATATGTTTATTGTCTGACAAATAAGAATTAAATAAAGAAGCGTTACATTGAATTAATAACTAATTGCAAGAAAAATTACATTTTCTAAAAACACATAAAATGCATATTTTATAATATACGTGAGGGTCTAAATTTATCAAAATTTCAATTGAAAAAATATTGAACAATTTAACAAGTTCAAGCAAAGCTAAACGTTGAAACAAAAGCATTTTTCAAAGTTCAAACAAAATTTAGGGTCGTTTTGATATTCCAAAGGGGTTAAGAATTAAGGACACTTGTAAAACATCATGTCTTAATCTGGAAAAAGTAAGCCTAACGAAGAAATATTTCGATATTATACAACAAATTATCTTCAAAGCTTCAACTTGACTTACATACCCAGAACATCGTATCCAGAATTATGTGGTCAAAAGTGAAACATTCTTAACCTTGTTGTATATAAACATCCAATAGAAAAAACTCTGTAAAAAACAACCAAGAAGTTATAATTTCCCTTGGGTCTTGTACTACGTGAATAACATAAGTTACTACGTCCACCAAATGGACTCAGAATTTCAAAATTCCGCCGTGAGTTCTGAGTTTTCCTTGTCGAACACAGTGGAATACTTCCAACTCTCGGCCCTTTTTCAATGTCCATCTGTCTTACAGAAAATAAATAGACTTCTTGTCTGTTGGGAATTGACTTTTTTTGGGGAATTTTAGAGAAAAAAATCGTTTTTTTCTATTTTCTTTTTAAAGTTGATTGAAGAGTAGAAAGTTTTTTTTATATTTTTTTCACATGGTTTTTGAAGGTAGTTTCGATTGACAGTAGCTTGAAACATGACTTTTCAGAATACACAAAAGTGATCAAAATAGCTATTTATTGCCAATTGCTAATTTATTCAAGAAATATAGCTAGTTAGCTAGTTTTCTTGCGAGAATTTTGTGTATATAATTTTCCTAATTACTGTATTAAACATACTTGAACTTATAAAAGAAAGTTAGAAATTAAAGGTTCTGATTTTATATTGATATTCACTCATATTTGTGCACTTTCAATTTAACCATTCACTAAATCTTTTAAAAGTTTGTCATAGTTTCGAAGCATATTAGTATCTTATTTAAAATGTGTCTTTGCTAAAATTCTTAGAAACTTGCATAAAATACTTAATGCATTGTCTGATCTATTGTAGTATTTCATTATTTTATAATTAAAACTTATTTATGAAATGAACTGGTTTAGATCCTCTTAATATATCCAATATTGCATAATCAAATAAATAAACGTTCAAATTCTTGGTTGAAATTGCTTAAGTAAAAGAAACAAATATTCAATCTCTTCTAAATAAATTCTACATTTATTACACATGAAATGAATAAGAAATGGTGGGCTTTTAACATTTGTGACTTTTTGACTCAAATATTTTCTAAATATAAACTCATCACTTTGCAGAGTAAATAACGCCCTGGTTGACAAGTGCCAAAGGCACCCTTTAGTCTCTGCTACCCCATTTCAGAAAATAAACATGATATTAAAAAGCTACTTCAAGATATGCATTTGACGGAACTTTTATTGAAAATAAATTGGAGCTCGGCACAATGGAGGAGATGGATCCCTGTATCTACGCACTAGTAGAAAACGGGACAACGTTTTGTGCAATAATATATGGACATCAGTTCCTTTTCCACTGAGGTGAAGATATAAAAACATCTTGATGCTCTCAATCTCAACGCTTTATGACGAGTGCTTCAATTTAAATTTCGATTTGAAGCGTCGAAAGTAATAGCTTCCAATATAAAGCTCTAATAGAAAAGGAAAATAAAGTAACGGTATTCGAAATTGTTCCTCCTAGAAGAATTCCGAGTCATAAAACAATCAGCAAACAATTTTTCATCTCGACTCTTGACAGTCGGATGAAGCATCGAGCGAAGAAATAAAAATGGCGTTTTTAGCAGGTTTTGATATAATTCATTCTCATCCCTCCAAGTGGGCTGTTTCGACCGCCCCCAGTCCTAATATCCCCCACGTCAGGAGCGGCCAAATAACACTAAGACGGCAATAATGAGACACAATAGACGATGGTTCGGATTAAAAGCACCTATCAAGAACATGGTTGGCGGTTGTGGCCGTATATAAACTCAGATAAGAGCGGGAAAAGAGAGCCATTAAAAAAAGCAGGGAAAATCGAGTGAAAATGGCTTCATCATTGTAGATAAAGGAGGAGGAGAATTAAATGGTCGTTTCTACCAAGAGGGAAATCTACATTTCTAAATAACGACATTCTACCGTTTTAAGCTCCTGGTTCCATGGGTCTATCTATCAATGTTTGTCTTAGAACAGAAAAGCGGGGACTTAAGTACCATGATATTTGAAATGGGGGGGGGAGGGGGAGGGCAAGATAAGGAGACGAATCGAAGTGAGGAGAAAGAGGGGGTTGGGAGGATTATTTTAAAGAAGGAAAAAGTTGAACTGGATGGAAGAACAAAAAAAATTGGGCAAGTAAGTGGTATTTTTCCCTTCTGAGGGTTTAAGGGTGGGGGGTGCTTTAAAATAAATGGAAAAAGTGGTTGGTGCCTGGCTATCGACTATCGATGTCGACCCGGCTGCCTTGCCATTAGTAATGATTGGGGAAAAGGAGAGCTTTGATAATTTAAACGTCGATTTTGGGTTCGATGATGACTTTTGGGAAGAATTGGGAAATGAAGTCATTCGACATTCGTTCCATGTTTCAGATTAGTTCCTGAGATAAAGAGAGTTGGATAGATTTCTAGAGTGGTATGTTCAGCCATTGAAATATATCAGTAAGAATAAATTGAGGGTATGCATTGGAAAAATCAATATAATTTCACATTTATTATATTTTCAAGACAGAGAAGCATATTATAGTTATTCAGTTAAGTACTTCAGTAGAATGGTTGTGAGTTCTTTTTTTATTTAACTAATTCCTACTGAAATCGACAAAAAAAATATATATTTATTTCCAAGTTACCGGTAGATTTGTTTTTAAAAAACTAAAATTGTTGCCATAACATTGTTTAAGATAAAAAATATTGCGTGTTTTCACACATTTTTAAATACTCTATCATATTTAAGCAATTCATAAACAAAAGTGAAACGCTATAAACTTACTTTTGTTTTATGCAAAACTTTATTTAATATAATAATAACAAAATATTTTATTGAATACACAAAAGTTATCCACGGCAATATTGAATTATATTTTAATTTACAAAAAAAGATTCTATATAAAGGTTTTACTTGTCTGAGATTTGTACTTTGAATATATCTGATGCCGTAGTTGATCCCAGTCTAATTAAAAAGTGTGGTTTAAAATGGCTCTTTAAAATACACTTTATGCATAGCAAGCATTTTTAAAAAAGAAAGTTTTTTTACTCAACAGATTTAGAATAATGCTGTTATGAAAACATAAAAAAAAAACTAAATTCAGAAATCTCTTGCATTTCAAAAACTGTTTTTTTTAATGCTGATTCAAAAAAAAATCAAAAACTGTTCCGTTCAATACCTTTTTTTAAAAATTCCTAAGGCCAGAAAAATATTTAACCTGAATCAAATGTCAAACCAAATTGATATTTAAACAAAAAAAACTATTTCTTGAACAAGAACAGCAAAACTTCAACCAACAAATCAGTATGTAATATAAACCTACCTCTCCCCATCCCATCCTTCATCAAGATCGAAGACTCAGGTTATATTAGAGGATGTGACAACCATTTTTTCGTTCATATCTTCCCCTCAGAAAAGAGATACACTGATGTATACAGGAGTTAACCCCAAGGGGGGCGGTGTTCTGAATTTTACTTTATTTGATGACTAACGACTGTGGTTGACGAGGGATTGCCATGTCTCAAAAAGAAGAGCTTTTGTCTAAGCCCGGGTTTTTTGTGGTCTTGGTTTTTGTTTTACGACTAAGAGCTTAGTGACGCATGAAAAATTCATATTTAAACACTGATCAAAATCTCGGGGAACAAGACAGATTCCTTGTGGTGATCCCATCGCTACACAGTGGGGTTTGTTTTGGTTTTTGATAAATATGGAGTGAGATGTCATTTCTTTTTTTTAACGAAATAAAAAGTGGCACTATAGTATAGTCTTCTAACAACACTTGTACCAATGGCAATTAGTGAACGTTCTTGCTTCACCTTGAAAAAAGAACAACATATATTTTTATTACTTAAAAAAATTAAGTAAAAATTAGTATAATAAAAATAAATAATGAAGTTAAATAATTAAAAATATTTTTTGAGATTAAGTAAATTAGTTAAATTTTCACAGAAGCTATAATAACGGTCATTTATCGGTCAGTAAAAAATCAAATTAAAAGATAAAACTATAATTAAAAAATGACTAAATTATAATAAATTATTGTTTTTAAAATAAACACATAAAAAATAACTTTAGCTTGCCAGTATTAATTTTGCTAATATCGAAATTCTACATCTTTTATGCATTTCATATTAACTCTCACATTATTTACTATTTAAAATAATTTTGAATGTTATGAAAGAATATCAACGTTTTTACCATTTGTATCCCCTTTCATATAAAAATGAAAACATAATTTCAAAAGACCAATTCCTAAAAATTTGATCTTTTCCTCAAACCAAAACAGCACTACACAGCTAAGTGAAGAGTTTAACGTAAATAGGTCACCATCATAAATATAATTACATAAATTAACGAACAAAAACCAATTTATTAGCGATTCAAAACATCTTTATTGTCTAAAATGTCATATTGTCCCACCCTCCCGATGGTACACCCCCGCAGGGTTTTCGCCGCAGAGCACCCTTTGCACACAGTCCACTAATCCCGGCCCTTCTGCTCCCCCCCCCCCACAGCAGCGGATTAACTTTGAAACCCACTAATATCAAAGCCCCCTTATCTAACGAGATGAAAACGTCGGCCAAAAAGCACACATTTCCGCGACCCTTGTCACTTAATTAAAATAAGCAGATTAGAATATCCCCCCTCCCCTCAACCTCTTTCAAAGTGAAAGGCCCTCTATATCGGTGTGGATGGCAAATAAATAACTTCCTGTTCACTTATACTGATTAATTGACAAAATCATATACTTGTCACTTCTAGACAACTTGAATCACCTCTGTTTATAGTAAAATATTATTTAATGGATGAAACAAACGGTTTTCGTTACATATTTTTTTATGTTATAACCAAGAGCCATGATAAAATATTTTAATTCCAGTGATGTTGGAGTATGAAGGGTATTAGTACACTTTTTATGCGTTGCTGTCATCAAAATTTGTTATTCACATCACTTTATGATCTTTATCCTTGACTCGACACACCATCACTTTTCTGGCGAATTTCTTTTTAGTGCGATTTATTATTCCACTAAGACGGGATCGCCAGAGACAGAATTATTGTACTTACTATTACCACCAGCATTTGTATAATACATGAGAGACGATTTCACTAACAGAAATATCAGGTATCTCTGCAAAAAAAATCTTAAATTTTGAATGTTTTGTTTCCAAAACGTCTTTCTTTTTTTTTCAGATTTTTTTCTCAAAAATTTTGAGAACTTTTGATAGATTTCGGTTGATCGAAATATATAAAAGCCAGTGAGACATGAATTGTGAAATTTTCCGGCTTTAAAAAACCAATGGACTACAACTTTGAATCTGTTATCATTGAAATTATTTTTTTTCTTTAATAATAACGTTTGGTAAATGAGTTTGCATTGCTAGAGTGTAGCAATAAACAATTAAAACTATATCTCATTTAAAGTGCGTTTTACCTACTATATCTCGTAATATAAAAAATTACATTTTAATTGTTATTCGCGCATGATTAACTAATTGAGTTGTCTCATTCTTTTAGTGGTCGCGTTTTATATAAAAAAATACTTTAAGTGTAAAAGGCAGAATTTCATCTTAGTACAGAATTGCAAACAAATTATTCTTAATTTTTCGAAACATGGGACACTATACTGCTCATCAATTTTTAACACCCAAAATTGGCTGAAAAGATCCTTCAAAAGACATAATAAACAACATGTACTTAAAAGAACATAACCACTAAAAAAACTCTTATGCTTAAATAACTTTTATTTTCCAAAATCCCAGTCTAACCCCTATCCATATATCCCTCTATCACTGAAGATGCCACGTGTCTAGTGCGAACGCTATTCCAATGAGGAAAGGGGGTTAAAGTTTTGAGTGAATTTAACGCCTTGTAAGGACCCTGCTGATGGAATAGAGGGGGTGATAATGTGACATTTAGGCTTAACGGGGCTCCCCTAAGTGAATGAGGGATGTTTACGTGCTGTAGGGGTGTGTCCTGCCGTTGTAAGATTGGACTTTGGAATATTGGAGGCGACTGGGGAAAATTGGCATACAGGCTAAATGTTGGAGAAAATTGGATTGGTTTCTAAAATGTGTTATTTGAAAAGATTACGTATCTATTTTTTAAATTAATTTAATGCTCTTATTTCGTTTTTGAATTACTTTGTTACTACTTCGTAACCCATTTTTGCATTTTTTTTGTGTGTTCAATAATGGAACAATACCGCACCAATGCTCTTAGTTGAGAAATAATAAAATATATTTAATTAAAAGTATATATTAGAAAGCTTAGATACAAAACCACTCTTTTAAAATGTACCTAAATCGAATATTAAAATATTGCAATAAACGTTTACATTTGATTCAAAGCTCTTTTCGTGTAAAAAGAAAAATTTCTACATGGAATTTTAACTGAAACCACACACAAATACATTTTCAAGACTGGGTAAATATGAGTAAACGAGTAAATACGAGTAAATAGTACTCAAGATTAAATATGCATTTACTTGTTTCTAAAATATGCATGTATTGAAGAATGAAACACCTGTGTTTTTTTTAGCATGTCTATGTTTCGAACAAGAGTTGAAATTGACCTTATGTGCTCATTTTTTAGTATGCCATATTTTTTCAAATTATATCCTTGCTTCGAATTGAGTATAAATTGACTAATGCAATACTTGAAAAATTGGGAATTTTATCCACTACTTTCCAGTACATATGCAATTTATAGAATGACTGCTAGCATTGGGATACGAACCTCTGCCTTCTCTAAAGAAGAGTACATCTGAAGTCCAGTACAATAAAACAATTGTGTTAAGTTACCATAATTCGTTAGTATAAAGCTATTTCAAATTTGTAGTAACTCACTAAACCCCAAATAGGAGAGAAATGTTTCACAAAATTTGTGTAACCCGGTGTAACCTTCTTCCCGGTGTAGACTCCAAGTGCATGCGCAATCATAAATGTGAAATTAGTTGTGAAATAAAAAAAATAGTTTGAAAAAATTGCGGTTTCTGTCTAGTCAATATTGAGTAGTTGATAAAGCGCTGTTCTTGTAATTTAAGGATTGCAAGATCAATTCTGGCCTTAGGAATATCTTTGAATAAAGTATAAAACTATGAAAAGTATTTACAACATATGTCTAAAAAATTATGCGTAACTTTATTGTACCATAGTAAAAGCAATTAAATTTCGGCGTAAATTTGGTAGCTTCTCATTCCATCTTTAAGGCGTAACCGTACTCCGTTTCTGTGATGTAACGTAGGGTAGGTACATATATATTCCGGCTTGTGTGCTTGATCATAGACCCGCTTATAAGCCTTCGTCAAGTAAGACAGACATAGAAAGAATTCTTACTGTCACAGAGAAAGGAATATACACCCAGGGCGAAGGCAGTAATAAAACCCACACCCGTTACAGTGCGCAGACTGCTAGCGTAATGGTCCAAACCACTTGGCCATCCGGGCCCCGATGTAACGTTACTCAGCTTTGCTGTAAATTTACAAGCTTTTATGCTAGAATGTTACTCCATAAAAACGGAGGTAGCACTTGGTGCCACACTATTACGGAGTAACGTTACAACAGAGGATTTACAGTGTGCGTATGTCTGGCATATTAAAATTGAAAACGCTGGGTCGTCATATTTGAAACCAAGTGTTTCACATCAACATTAAAACATAGATTCATTACAATTTTAATGTATCATTCTAGTTAATGCGCACTCAAAACTCTTGAATCAAAATGAATCAGCAACTTTCAGCAGTAAACATGTTATGAATCAGATCCCAAACTAAGTATTTCCGAATTTTGTTTGTTTACATAAGCCTGTCATCGCATTTCACTTTTCCGAACGTTTACATCCTTCACCAATATGTCTGACGGTTTAACCCCGAACAAACACCGCCCATTCACCATCTCATCTCCAAATTCCAATACCAACAAAACGCTGAATGGATATCAACGACTCTCAAATTCGCAATGTCCGACATCTGTTTTCAAGTCAGCAGCACCCTCCAGACGAGGAATTGTCAACTGGAAATAAGAACAAATATGCGTCACTGTATGACAAGTCACCAGAAGAAATGGTAAAAGCATATTTTTCTAAGGAACTGGTTTAGTCTGAAAATGTACTTATTTAAAGAACTTTGTTCAACTGGATTTTCGTTATATTAAACTAGGTTACAATTAACAAATGAGGCTTACAACAATCAAGATTCTTTGTAGTAGTACTTAGTTAAACTGTGTATAAATATTGAGTTTTTCGAAAGTGTATATTTTAATTTTTGACTTTTCGAAAATATACGATTTTTAATTTTACATTGAAAATTACAAAATTACAAATCTGTAGCAGTACATAGTTACTCAAAGTTAATTTGTAGTAGTAAGTAGTTATACTGTGTATAAATATTAGGTTTTTCGAAATTGCGCATTTTAATTTTTAACTTTTAAAAAATATGCGAATTTTAATTTTACATTGAATATTACAAAATTATTTAATCGTTATTTTCAGAGATTTACAACTATATGTCTCTGTGGCACAGAATTTATCCTTAAATAACTAATTAAAGCAAAAGATCATTTTAATTGTATTGCTTTGTATATGCATCAGTAAATTGACTTATTTATTTCAATTTAAGAACAATCTAAAAAGAACATTGTGTTAAATTTTTGACATCCCTTGTCAAGAAACAAGACGGCAGATCTCCCTCCACAACCGCGAAACAAAAGAAAATATGTGTTTGCAGAAGAAATAAGAATTCCGTCAAAAGAGGAATCGAAAAAATGACATCGAATTTTTGATGTTCTTTTTTCGTCTATTGTCGGGTCGGTGTCCCATGTGTCGATCACGTGACCCTAGGGGCTGTTCGGACGCGTTGACAGCAGCACAAGATGCGTTGCCACCCCGGCCTGTCAATCTTGTCAGCAAGGGCCACGCGCAGATTAGGCCCCTCGTGACTCATGTGTTGTCCTATGCATCCCCCCCTTCCGAACTGATGGACAAGCCCGTTGCATAATACCCTTTAAAGCGAATCCTCATATCCAATAATACATTGTGCTTACATTCCGTGCCCCGTGTGGGCTAATGGACAGGGATGAATAGGGTGTGAATTTATTCGTTTTTGCCTTATCAGTTCAAACCACAGTTCTTCCTCTTTTTTTGTTTAAAAAATAATGTCTTGATCTGTGCTGACATTTTTCGTATCAAAGAATCATCTTGTGTGCCTAAGCCGAAGTGTTATGGGTATGCTAAATTTTTTTTGTCAAATTTGATGGCTGTTTTTAGAGTTACTAGTAATAGTAACGATTATATATTAGAGGGAGTTTTTTTTCAGATAAATTTATGTTTATTTATATATCGTACAAATTCATATGTCAATAAATAGGTTTGACTTCTAAGTTCTAACAGCTTTCTATTATATGTTATATAATCGAGAGAAGTAGCTGACGTGGAGTGCTACTTTGCAGAAAAAATGACACAAAATAATAATCGAGTGGCCATCAGCCATGCTATTTCCTTTTTTCTTTTAAGCAATATCACAAAAAAAAATAAAACCGATGCAGCTTTTAAAACATCAAATCATATGTAAAAAGAAAATGTAACTCATTTATGCGTCACAAAACTTATTAGGACTTGTTTTCAATTTTGTTTTACAAGTTTAGATCTCCTTGATACACTTATTCATATTTTAATTAAAAGATTAAACTTCAATTAGATAATCAACACTAACAACAGACGAAAACAGAAAAACTTTCATTATTACGATCCTTTAATAAAACTTGGGATAAGTTAACTTAATAAAATTAACAATTTAATATTCTCCTAATTATCTCTCTCTCTCTTTACAATCACAATCCTAATTAATTTCTACGGCAACGCAAACAGGAGGTTTTTGGCTTTTACCCCAAAAGTAAGCATAGGTTAAAATAAGTGGATCTCTACAAAGGCAAAGAAAGAACAAAAAAAAAAAAAACTTCCCAAGCACACACGCAGCACGCACTCTTCTTTATCTAATGAATCTCTTGCCAGGATCTCGCTTATCCCGTGGGCTAAGGTAACTAATTAAAAGTGTCAGCCCCTATCGAGGCTCTTCAAGAAACAAATCAAGTGGGGTGGGAAGAAGAAGCCAATGGAAAAAATAAGGTCTCAATCTCTTTCTGGGGGCTCGGGGAGGGAGATTAGCACGGCTGATTGAGACTCGATTTCTTCTACATTCTGTGTCACTAATTCTGTCAACTTGCATTTGGATGTCTGCCACACTTCAACCCTCAAGTAAGAGGGGGTAGGTTCTTTTTTGTGTTCTGATTTTGTTCTGTGTGGAACTTACGTGATCTGGTAAGGGGTGGTTGCCATTAGGAATTAGGTGCTAATGTATTATGTGTACAGAGATTCGTAGACGAGGTGGAAGTCTTTTAGTTTGGTTTGATTCGGAAAATTATATCATTCGCCCATTTGTTTCGTCTTTTTTTCAGGACTTCATGGGACTAGATGAGTTCTAAATGTTAATGACTTTTAAAAAATAAAGAATTATTTTCATAATATTTTGTAAACTAACAATAAATGCTACTGTTGAAATAATATAAGGCAGATAGAATGCCCATACATAATTTTTCAATCAAACAATTCATAACTGTTTTTAGTATATTCATGTCGTATGGTAGATTTTTAAAAAAAAGAGGTATATTGTTCTGAAAAGCCGTTGATTGAATGCGATTAACTATTTCCAGTTTCCTTTTTTTCTTATGTTTGGAATGAATAGGTCATAACTAAAGAATCATTCATAAGAAGAGTCGATGGCTTCGGTTGTCTTTATCCGCGTTTGATCGTCTTGCTAGGGGCTATGAGCGAAATCAATTAAGATAGTGATGTTAGTGGGGTAATTGAGGAAATTATTGAAAATGGTAAATTGGCATTGAAGAATATTGTCTTTTATTAAAACTAATTGCATAATAGGGGCTTTGTATTTGTATTTCGGTTTTACCACTGCTGGTGGTAAAAATATCACTCAAAATGCCAGTTTTTTGTAAACTTTATTTATTGGTATTTATCAGTTTGAGGCCCCGTGGTTTAGTAGTAGTGCTTCGCATTGCCACGTCACAGGTCCGGGGAGCGAGTCCCGGATTGGGCGAAGTCGACTCAGCCTTTCGACTCTTAAGTGGGTCGATAAAATTAGTACCAAGCATGCTTGGAAACTAAACACTGGGGGCTGACCACTTAACTGGGACCTATGCCTAGCACTTCAGATCCCTTGGTCACGTAAGCTTGAATGGGCACGGCAGGCCTTATCCCATTAATGGGTTGTTGTGCCGAGGAATTTAGTTTTTTTTATTTATCAATTTAATGCATGGAATTTTGACCTTAAATCGAATACTGTTCTGTGGGGAGGGCCAAAAATAAAACTAATCAATGAATTATAAATCTTGGTAAAATTGAAAATATTTTTACTTTAATTTTAAATTTAACTTAAGATTAGTAATTAAATGTGTTACGAGTAACTATTTATAAAAAAAAGAATCACTAAAAATATTTTTGTGATTTTTTTAAAGGTTACAAGTTTCAAAATTGTCAATTGAAAAATAGGGGAAACTTTTGACATTTGACATTTAACCCATAGGGATATGCGACCAAATGCCTTTTTTTTCCTCATCATTTGAAAAAATCATAGGAAAAGTTGGAAGTGGCCTCCTTTTTTCCTTTCAGTTAGCTAATCACATGGTGAAAACAACCAGTTGAATCATTGCGTACGTTTTTAGCTATACAAAGTATCATGTTTTAGTGCACTGAAAGTCATATAATCATGAATATCAAATACTGATTAAAATTTCTTTTACTAATATTACTAATTGATGAACACGAAGGAGAAATTATATTTTCACTGAAATTCATAAGTTAGAATTATATCTTCAAATAAAATGCTCTATAGGGAATATAAGAATCACCTCATATCATAGGCAAAATATAATACGCCAAATCATAGGAAAATGTAGCAAAATAAAAAAAAATTGACATGGAAAGTGTCCATGTCACCTTTGGGATTTGAGTCCAAGTCCCGTGATTAACAAGTCATCTCCCGTTCCCAGATTTTACGCACGGACAATGGTGTTCCTTTTGCACCCTCACTTCACTTCCCTCCCACCCCCTTGCCCAAAATCCCTTGACAAGGGTTGCCCAGGTTAGGAAAAAGGAAATTCGCCAAATTTCTAAAAATTTGCTTCATGCTAAAAATGTGTTTTTGGACGTGATTATTTGTATACTCGTTAACGATTGTAAAAAATGCCGTTTGACGTCATCAGAAGACAACCGTATGTAAGTTTTAACTTGACATTAGATGATAACATTGGAATAATAAGATACAGTTAATGGATTTGAAAGTATTATATCATTAAGCGAAGGTAAAAATGTTTTTAATACTAATACCATGACAATAGTTCAAAACAGAGTGCCCTTTCCAGTCATTGTTTTCAAGGGCAATTGTCAATAGCAATCAAAACAATTTCTAAGCTTTTTACATTTAAAAAAAGCTCAAAGAAAATGAGACTTTTGTTACTAGTATCTTAGTATTTTGTATTATTATTATTTTTAACCTTGCTGCAGGTAACACAAAAAAAAATCTTAATTTTTCTCCCAATTAAATAAATGCTAGTCATTCGTACTATACATTGTGACAATAGTCCTATTGAGTCAAAGTATATTTAATTTGGCTTATTAACTTTTGTCATAAAACCCTCTTCTTTGGCGATTTTTCGCCAAACGACCCCCACAGATCCCTTTCTCTCCCACGGGAGGCGGGGGTGGGCGACGGCAAACGAGCAGGCGATCTACTTTTCATGGAAGGCTGTGCAAAATGTCACATCGCATGGCGACCCCGCGGCAGAAAATGTTGGCGCGATCAGCACCTCGCTCCGCTGCGTCCCACAGTCCGCTCCGCTACTTCGGCTACCGTCAGACTTATCCCTCAAAGATATAAAAGAAAATAACGTAATGATGTTCTTTAACTGTTAGCCCTTGTTTTAAAAATGAAAAACCATTGTTTAATTAAAATAAATTTTACCCCTATTACAACCTTTGGGGGGAAATTAAAAAATTAAAAATTTCTGAAAACCCCTTTTTAAGGCAAAAATTTTTAAAATTTTTTAAAAGTTTAACTAAAATAAAACAGCAAAAAAAAACTTTTCTTTTTGAACAATGAACTTGTGTAATGATTTAAAAGTGTTATTTCAAAAAATACAATCAAATGAAAGAAAGTTTGACCATTATGGATGAATTTTGTCAAGCCTAAAAACCTTTAAAAAAATTCTCTTTTTAAAAAACCCCTTTGATTTTTCTTGGTTTCCTTTTTTTGTTTTAAAAAAAACGTTCTTTTTTGGGAAAAAAAGGGTTTTTTTTTTTTTAACCTTTGGGGGGAAAAATTTTTTTTCCTTTTTTCCCCCAAAAAAAACGTTTAATCTTATTTTCTCTTCCCCGGGGAAACAAAAAAGAAAAAAGGGGAAAAATCCCTCCTTTCCGGTTTTTTTTTTTTTTCCCCCCCAGCCCCCTTCCCAAAAAACTTTAAGGTTTTTTACTTTTGAGGAAAAGGGGCCCCCCCCCTTTGTTTTTAACCCTAATCTCATTCTTTTTTAAATTTTTTGGGGGTTTTTCCCCAAGGGAAAACTGCCAAATCCGGATTTATTTATTTTAAAAATTTAATAAAATTTTTATTTTTTTTTTTTAGGGGGTAATTTTTTTTTTTATTTATTTAAATTTAAATTTTTTAAAAAAAATTTTTTTTTTTAAAAAAAATAAAAATTATTTAAATTTTTTTCTGAAAATTTTTAAAAATTTATAAAAATTTTATTTTAAAAATATTTTTTTTAAAATTTAAAAATTTTTAAAAATTTTTTATTTTATAATTATTTTTTTTTAATTAATTATTTTTAATTATTATGTGGAAAATTATATTTGTTTTAAATAAAATAAATATTTTTTTTAATTTTTAAAAAAAAATAAAAATTTTAAATTAATAATATTAATAATTAAAAACCAAAAAATATATAATATAAAATTTTTTATAAAATATATATATATATATAAAAATATAAAATATATTATATAAAATATTTTTATATATATAAATATTATATATATATAAAAATATTAAATTTTTTATTTTTATATATATATATATATTTTTAAAAATATTTTAAAAAATAATATTTTATATATTAAAAATAATATTATATATAAAATTTTTTATATATATATATTTTAGATAAAATATATATATATATATTTATAAAATAATATTTTATATATATATATATATATATATTTATTATATAATAATATATAAAATTATATATAAATATATAAAATTAAATATATATATATATATTTAGATATTTTATAAAAAGTATATATAATTTTTAAATAAAATATATATATATATATATATATATATATTATATATTATATAAATTTTTTTTTTTTAAAAAATTTCAATAAAATTTTTTTAAATGCCCCTTTTTTATGTTTTTAAAATTTTTAAAAAAACCCACTTTTTTAATTTTTTTTAATAGAACACAACGGGGTTAAAAAGCTTCACAAAATTTTTCTGAACCCAACTAACCCTGTTTTTTTTAAAAAACCCCCTTTAAAAGCACTATTCAGTGGGGGTTATTTTCCCCTTTTCAGAAAATTTTTGATTCCAAGAGCCCTGGGAACCCCAAAGTTTAAAAAATTATTTTAAAAAACCAATTCAAAATTTTGTTTCACTTGAAAGAAACCAGCTCCTTATATCAGGTTCAACAGAAACTTAGAAAAAGGGAAAAAAAATACTAAAAAACCCTTCTTTTAAAAAACAGAAAAGGGTGAAAACCCCCATTTACTGCCCTTGGATAAAGCGATCTTTCTTTGTCACTGTATTTATTTGATTCTATTTTATTCTGTGTTGACGTACGTTGAAGGTCGGATTTTAAAAAAAAAGCTCTCTTGCCTTTCAATTTTAAAAAAATTTTAAAAACCCCGTTTTTTGAAGCCTTTTTTTTTTCCCCAAAAATTTTTTTTTTTTAAAAATTTTACTTTTAAAGGGGACTTCAACGGCAGTCTGTTTGGTAACCCGAGTAAAAGTTGTTGTTTTTTTATGCTGGTACCCTTTGAAAAGTAGAGTGACTATTTTAGGAATAAGTTATTGGTAGAGATTTTTTTCTTAGAATGTGGTGTGTATAAGGTAGAAACACTGCCCTGAAATACGTCGCTTGTTTAATTAAAAAAAAAACTTACGCAAAACCATAGATTCATAAATTATGTAAAATATGTATACTTTTTTTTAAAATAAATAATCAAAAGTTATAAAGTTATGCATTTCCAAAAACGTGATTTTGACCTCTTATTCATTTAATTAAAAATAAATTATTGAACAAAAGAATATTAATGAAAATCTATATTTTCTTCACAATGCTAAGAAATTGGTCAATTTTTGGTATAATTACAAGCATCCTACGCTAGTAGAAATTACTTATTTTTAACTACTTAAAAAAATTTAACCCTCAAAATCCCATAGAAACGCAATAAAAAGAATAAATAATGCATTTAAAAGCGGATTCTGAATAATGCTGATAAAGTTATTTAAGAAATAAAACAAAATTCATTTTAAATAGCAATAATTTTACAAACATCTGAAAAACTCTGAATCTAAGAACCCCCTTATAACTAAAAAATATTCGTATCTTTTTTTTGAAAACCCCATAAGGTGAAGGGCTATTATTTTTGTTACAAGAATAATCCACTAGCAGTAAAACCAGTTTTACAGAACCAAAGAAACTATGACGAAGTGGTGGAAAAGAATCCTAATAAACTTGAACAAGTTAGGTATCTTTATATATTTCTCTTTTATTTATAGTTTAAATAAAACGATAAAATGTACAATATTAATTTTTATAAACAATAACAGTTTTAACGAATAAGGTGACTGGAAATATTATTAAGAAGAAACTAAAAGGGCAGTCGATAATTACTGTTATAATATTATCGATTTTAATATATTTTTATTTTCAAACCACCTTTTTGCCATTGCACCTGTTTTGTGTGAATTACATTTCCTTTTTGAAAACAAAATTTTTAATTGTATGAATAGTGTATTAAATGCAGATTTATGTTTAACGAAAGTAATGTTTTTTTTTTACATAAAAATGTAAAATCCTTTCATATTAAACAAGAATTGGAATACTATGTCTCACACAATATGTTTTTTTTATCAAATAATTGTCAAAGTTTCAAATTAATTGTTAAAGAAACATTAGTAAAAAAAATATTTCACTAATTAATCAAAATCTATACTGAAAAACAATAACCATTAATACTGCTCAAACCAAAGAAAATACATTCCTCAGCCAAGGATATCTCAACCCAACAAACGTCAACAAAATATTAAAAAAATGGCAACAGCTATAAATAATAACCTGCCACATTTGATTATCCATGCCTCCGGAAACAAAGAAAAATATATTCTAAAAAAATACAACAGAATATCCTCCGGCGTTGACAGCTTATTTCTCTTAATGCATAAAATATCGAAAATCTGCAATGGATAAAAAAAAAAATGGAAGGGGGCAAGATAGGGCAAACGCCCCCCATGCCAGCCGGCTGTGCCCTGTTACCGCAAGGGGCGGCGAGTTGTGCAAAAATACCCGGGAAATTATTTATTGGCCAGGGCATGAGAAACCGATGGGCGCGCGACTTGCACGTGGCTGTGTCGCATGTGTTAGATAGACAACACGTGTGGGAATGAGAAATTGATTTACATTTCTCGCTCGGATTGTGAGGATATTTTTTTATTTAAAAAATTATATGGAGGTCGGTGTTTGAATTTTTTTATAAGAGATTGACAGTTTTATGGTTGATTTCAGATTTTAGATGAATGTTTAAAAAATCTTAGGTGTTATTTTAGGAATGTAAATTCCGAATAATCTAAAACAGTATTTCAGAAAGCTTTTTTAAGATAAACAAAATAAGATAAAACAGACAAATTTTGCAAAACATTTTAATTTTAAACTATTTTTTGGTGAAAAGTACATTTAATATATTGGAGCAATGAGATAAATTAAAATTGTGTTAATTATCTGCTACGACATTAATATTAACCCTGATCTTTAATATATAAATTAACCCTTTTCTATATTTATATTTTGTGATAATTATATTTACTTGGTCATAATTTATCTAATTTATTTTTTTTACTTAGTCCCATTAAAATTATAGACTTTATTTTATTACACAAAATAATGTCAATAAAAAATGTCACAAAACAATGTACACAAAATAATGTTAAAATAAAGTTATATAAACTGTTCCAAATATGAAATAATCATCTATTTAAATTAATTACAATTACAGTTCACAATCATAATTTAATAATTTTTAAAATCAGTATATCTTATTCCCTTTAAATTATTGGCTGGTCTCATCATATTACACAACAACCCAAGAAACAAAATCAATCCACACATTATCAGAATTATATCTACAGCCGAAAGATCCACTCAACACTAACGGAAACTCTTCAAGCATCCATTAAACAGCACCAAACGATTACGCATTTGATATCGGTAAGCGAAATTTTGCTCAAGATTCAATTGACCCTCATCCTAAAAGATCCCAGTTTATTGCTGCAGTCATTAGAAACCTTAATCATTGAAGCAGTCGTTCCACGGTAGCCGTTATATCGCGCTTATAAAACGCCTCTTTTGGTACCCCACTTTAGCGTCTTTTGGGGCCCCACTTTCGCAATAGGATGCTTCTTTTTCTTTTATGGGGCTGATTTGGGCTGTCATAATACAACTCTCGTTCGCGGGATAGTTTTGTTGCTTATAAAAATATATTAGGCTGTTCTACACTTAATATATATTTTTATGGTATTTCCGTGTAACGGGCATGTTTCAGGTTTTGAGTGGCAACAGAAATGCTGAATGAAATTCATTTTTTTTCCTTATCCTCGATTGGTAAATCAATGTCATGTGGTGACAGAGAACCAAAGGAAAAGCATGAATGAAAGCTGGAAAAAACACCCAAAATATGCCAATAAAGAATAACAGTATGTTGTTTCAAGTGGAAGTGGTGTGTTAAAAAAGAGCGATGCTGTAAACTAAAATTTGATATTTATTCAGTTCCACAGCTGAAAATAATAAAATAAAACTTATTTACGAAATACGTCATGCATAACTATACTAATTACACGTTAAAAAATTATATAAATCTTAAGAATTAGATAAACATGAACATAAGAAAGAATTACTTTACGATTCAATTTACATATAAATGCATAAAAAATGCACTGAAAGGAGCTAATTAACTGTTTAATTAATAGCCACCATAAATAGATTCGGATTATTCATTTAAAACGGAAACCCCATTAGCTAAAATTTCCTAACTTTTAATCTGTTCAAATATTAGAGAATAAACATTTGAAATAACTGCTCAATAATACCTTTATTAAACATTTCAAAACATAAAAACTTAATCCAAGAAGACCAAAATTAGTCATCACCCCACCCATCCCTCCTACACAGCCAAAACACCGTGTCTAGCACATCTGAGACAAGGCAACCCAAAGCTTTCATAACATTATATCATTAAAATCGGATTAATTCCTCTCTAAAGTATCTCCCCCCGACTGATCAGGAAAAGTGGCCAGTTGCACAATAGAAAGTCATCTCGCGATAATCCTCCCATCTCGGAGGATTGAATTTGATAGGGGGTGGACCCCTGCTATCTAAGGTGGCACATGGGGTGACACCTTTTGTGTGGTTGTCCACACTTCGCAGCAGGGAGGGGAAAGTGTTAAGCCTTTTCCTATTGTAAATACCCCTAACGCTGCTCTGTAAGGGGTTTTATTTGGTTTCATGGTAGTGAAATGATTAAGTTTTGTATTTGATTAATTTTTTAAAGACACGAAATGAAAATGTAACAAATGTTTCTCGTTGATCATTTAGAGTAAGAGCAATTTTATGATAAACGCATTTTTATATTTTCTGAAGAAGAAATCACTTGTCGGTACTTCCCGGTGATGGTAAAGCATTCTGAAATGTAAAATCAGTGTAAATATAGAGTAGAATGCTCCAAAACGTTTCGTATCATTAACATAAGGTATTTTAAATGTATTACACTTTAGTTAAGACACTTTAGTTAAGACATAGAATGCTTTCTTGCAATAGAAAGTTCATTTGTCTCAATCCTATTACACACAATGCACAGTTTGCCGAGGGTCTTTCCATATTCTTCCGCTGGCTTTTAATGTTTCCGAAAATTTTCTATGCTCAAATTGTTGTTAAATTAAAACTTTTGTATTTATATTTGATGTATTTTGATGTATTTACTTAAAGTTAATGTATTTAAGTTCAATTTCGGAAAAGGCCAACTAATATTTAACACAAATATTATCACAAAGTACAGCTTAAATTAGGTAGCTATTGATATTAGCATTTAATGAGCAATTTTAATATGAGTAACAAAATAGAACGTTAACATATCGGTAAAATTTTAAGTAACAAGATAAGTAGGTACACATTATTATATCATATTCTTAAAAAATGGAACGTGTCAAGAACCCAGATTCAACACAGAGTTTTAACATGGGCGATTGTATTTTTAGAGTTTCTACTAAAATTTTTGCTTACAAATTATATACTTCGCTCCTTGTATGCTAATACTCCTTGAAATTTAAAATTATAAATCAATTCACTTCTCCACAAAATAAATCTCAAAAAAATTAGATCAACTGAAGATATTATTATAAAAGTTGTCTGACATAGTCTCGATTGCGCAAGCATAAAAATGAAATTAAAATTCATGAAATTAGTATGAAACTAAACTTTTTGGGCCGCTTAAAATTAGGCCACTATGAAATATAATCTTCAAATTTGATAGTTAATAACTCTACGTCACACACCTCTGTGTCGATGTCCAGGCTTAGTACATGATTAGAAATAGGCCCCAGCCTCTATTTTTTTGATGAACTCTAACCATTGTTTTTAATTGAAACCAATTGAGTTGATAATTTCCATTTAGTATATTTTTCCTGGGTCACTTCGATAGTGTATACTTTAAAGCGTTAATTGTCTAAATAAGAAGATAGTTTTGTAACCATGTGTGTTGGGAAAAAAATCTTTTGAGATTTAGGTTAAAAATTAAAGCCTGAAATAAAAATAATTAAAAATAGTAGAAGACAAAAAATCGTAATTTCATTGCAAAGCTTCTAACAAATCAAGCGTCAATCCAACACAAATCCAAAGTAGGTAGACAATCTCCAAATACCCAAATCTATCCATCAACCGACCCTTCTATCAAGGAAAAAAAATACCCAATATCCTCTGAAAGGGTTCAAAAGAAAGGACGACAGAGTGACCACGGTTACGTCAGCGCATCTGTGACGTGCGGTGTCCGACAGATGGACTCATATGAGAAATTTCCCGCTCCGCAGAACCCTTTGCTGTCAGCATATCTCTTGAATGGATTCACCTTTTCAATACGGACATATGGGGTTGGGTTGCCACGATTCATCGTTATTTGAATGACAAAATAAGCTACAGGGTTTTTGTGAAATGTATATATATATATTGAAAAAAAATTTGGCATAATATTTATTTGCATTATTTAATATTGTTAAATAAAGAATGTTTGAATCATGATATATTTTTCTGTTACTGAACGATCTTCGTTTCAATGTCTTCACGTTCCTTGCATAGACACATGAAGTGAAGTTTTTATGAGATGTCTTGAATTTATCAACAAATTAAAAATAACTGTTTTACATCAATTTTGTTTGTCAGTAAGATTTTTTCTATCAATATAGTTATTCTTTGTTTTCTCAAAATAGTTGGAGTCATTTTCCCCAAAAGTTTAAAACTTTTCGACATTCATCTAAACACACATTTAATCGCAAATTAAATTTGAAAATGACTATTTATTGTCCAGAATTGCCGTTCTCTTGCAAGGAAATATTATTCCGATTAACAATTGTAACAATATATTTAAAAATAGTAAACTGTGTATTTCTCTTCATTTCCTATTTTCTATAATTCCTTCTCATTATCTTTATCTTTCGTGCGTTCAAATAATGCAATTGTTAAACCACAAATGCATTTCATGTAAATTAAATTGATAAAAATATTAATTTAATTAATATAATTTACAAAAGTCAATCGCAAAGCATTCAATAAAATGATTTTAGGCCCAAATACAAATAAAATATTTTCTTCATTAAATTCCCTTGTTCAAAACTTTTCCTACAAACGTTATCTACACTGTTTCATGCGGAATAACAAATTATGTATAAAATAAAAAATATATATAAAAACTAAACTTTCGACTAATTCACACAAATCCATTTGCAGATCATACAATATGCTTTTCTATTCGGAAGCTTATTTTTGATATATGTACCAACAGTAAACATCACCCCACCCCACACTCCACCGGAAGACATAAAACCTAATAACGTTACTTTACATATTTTACAGGGGCTCAGCTGCCGCAAATGCCAAAAAGCTTACCCATGTAGAACCAGGCTTTTGATTTAGAACACCTTCCACGAAAATCGTGTTCGGCAGCTTTTTCCCATGTAAAAATTCACCGTAAACATCTCAAATTCCATTCGGCCGGTAAAGTAGTCGTTTTGTATACGACTTAAAAGCACCCCCGTAAATATAAACAACCTCCGAACATGGCCGACTGTTATTGGATATATATAACAAGCGCAAGTCATGAACACATGCGGAAAATTTTTCTTTCCCTCCCCTGTAAAATGAGTTTCTCGGCGAAGTCGCTATCGGCATTATTTCCCATTAACTTAAGGAGAGGGCCAAATAAAAGAAAAAATTTCAATCTCTGGGTAAAAACGGCGCTTTTTACACTTTATCTGGTGTTCATGAGTGTTGTGACATTAAGAGGGGGGATCGGCTAGTAAAGATGAAAGTGGCATGAGTTATTACCAATACTGAGAAGTGGTGAGAATTGGCATGACAGAGAAAGTACAAATCTGGCTATTTTATGTATGAATATATAAATATATATTTGTACATTTTATACCAATACACGATTTTTAAAACTTGAAAGAGAACTATATATTTTTAATTATTTATTAACTGTTATACATGCATTTAAAATGGCCAATTTAAAATAATTTTTCAGTTGCGATTTCATGTCACTGGTTATTGTGAATAATGGGGAAAACATTGATAAATAATTATGAGTTTTGATTCCAATGCAGTTTTATTTATAATCATAATTTTACAGCATTTTTGTTTTAAATTGGGGTCATTAATAGAAAAATTAATTATAACATCTCTAACTTTATGTTTAATGATGATCCATTTAATGTGTAAAGGGTTGTGTAAATTTTTCATGGCTTAATTATTTTTAAATGAAGTATAAAAATTAAAGCATTATGAGAATTTTTACAAGCAGTTAAAGAATTGGATTTTCAATCAAAAAATACTAAAATGGAAACCTGAAATTAGTTAGGAAATACGTATCCATTTTTTTAATAATATTTAATAATAATTACAAAATTGAGGAACTTATTCAAAGGAAAATTATGTCCATTATATTCGTTCGCAAATTCGGCTATTTACATACTGTTAATAAGAAGTGTGTTTTAAAGAAATAAAGGGAAAATAAAAGGAACTACGATGTTTACGGCCAAATTATTGAAAATTCAAAATTAAGTAACAAAATACACGTATCAAATCTTAAGAATAGCCTTTACACCACTTTTTACAATACAGCCTCTCCCTTGCTTTCTCAAGGGGAAGGCATGGTCGGACACTTTGGCGAAGGGTGTGCAATAACACGCGTCCATTGCGGCTAATGGCGTCGGCAAGCCCAGATCTAATATCGCTTTGATTTAAGGAAGCGGTCGTAAAAAGTAACGGCTAGGAGACATCGAGCCGTTGTGTCCCATTCGGTGTCCGACAAGTGGGACAGGGGAAGGGGGTCATCAAGGAAATGAGCAAGGATCTTTTGCTGGGGAGAAAGAAGGTTTGGCAAAGGGTTCACTCTTGGAAATGTATGCTCACATTTCACGAAAGTTTTGTCAGTTGTGACAAAATGATTACGAATGTTTTCGTCTTTTTTGAAGAAATGACGAAGTGAAAAATGCTCCGAAAGCGCTTTCGTCAAATTGTGGTAAATATATGTCCAAGAGTGTATCGTGTAAAGTCACATGACTTCAGGAGGGAAGGCTTGTCAAAAGGGACGAAATTTGTTTGACTATTGTGAGACTTTTACTTCTGCGAAAGTTTTGATGTTTTTTTTTGTTTCTTTTGCTGACATGACTTGACATTGACATGACATTCTTTGCTTTACATGACTTCAGGAGGGAAGGCTTGTCAAAAGGGACGAAATTTGTTTGACTATTGTGAGACTTTTACTTCTGCGAAAGTTTTGATGTTTTTTTTTTGTTTCTTTTGCTGACATGACTTGACATTGACATGACATTCTTTGCTTTACATGACTTCAGGAGGGAAGGCTTGTCAAAAGGGACGAAATTTGTTTGATTATTGTGAGACTTTTACTTCTGCGAAAGTTTTGATGTTTTTTTTTTGTTTCTTTTGCTTGAATAACATTGTACTAAAAATGCACATGGGTTACTGATGATGATCCTAGTAAACTAAGGACTCCAATAAGTTTTGGCGTCGTCGATCAAGGGAAAAGTAATTACAACTTACTAGTCATACCTAAATAGGCATTTAATTCAATTTAAGTGTAAAAACATAGTAAATATAGAACATTTTCCGAATATGAGAATCGGCTCCAATCGGAAAAAGGAAAGACCAAAATTTTTTACTGACTTGAGCATAGTGCGTTTCTTTTTCGTCAATCCCATTTCGATTGAAGTAGACTGACCAGAATAGGAAAATCCACTTCACTATACACTTACACTAAGAGCCACATCGTACGCAGAATCAACTCAATAAATAATTATTGTCTTCTAAAGTAAGAAGTACAAAACCGACCAAAAAAAGATATTGATTTAATAAAGTATAACATAAAGCAATAAGACCGCAGTAAATAAAACATTGATACATTACACCAAATTTTATAAACCTGAGTCAAAACCTCATTTATGTCTCAATATTTCGAAGTTGAAAAATAGAATATAACTAAAACCTGAACAGTCCCAATCGTCTCACATTCACTCTACTCCAAGCTACACAAAACTAAAAATATCACACTAAGAATCCAGTAAATTTCATGAGGACACATCACCTCCTAAGTAAATCCATTCCCCTCCAGGGCCCGCCTCGATTTCATTTTGTCCTGAATCCCCTGGAAAAACAATTCCGACTCTCTGATGAGAAGTTAGAGTCCTCTCTCCATATTTAAGGATTTATACCTCCCAGACCACTATGTGTTTGGGGAGCCGCAGTAATAAGAATGGATTGACCATCCTGAGCGTCTTTTTATCGTCGTATCTCTTGAGCGGAGTTCGTTTTACAAGTGACGAACTGCCCGGGGTTTATGTAAGTGGGACATAACAGTGTATTTTATCCTTTATTACTTATGCTACTGGGGATAAACAATTTGGTACGTGATGTATGTGCTGGGAGCAGATTTCTCGGTGCGCTTCTGCAATCTGTGTCCGGGTTTTAATCCGAGTTTTATGGCATCGTAAAATGGCTGGATAAAAGGAGGGTTGGGAGCTCTAGGAGAGGTATTTAAAAATGAATATTCGAGTGTTGGAGTTGATATGCAAATGAACTAGTTTGTATTTCATATTTTTCTGAAATAGTTCTAAGCAACTATTTGGCATTAATCTGATTATATATTTCAATAGCTCTAGATTGCTGTTTCAATTGGAATGAAATTGAATGAATGCAAATTCTGAAGAATTTGATAAGATATTTACAAGTGTAATAATCATTATTGAGCGAATTATCTACAACACTAAGCTGCAAAAATGTAGTCTAGATAGGAATGGGGGGGGGGATATATCCTCCTCAATTTAACATATATAAAAATTACTTTCTGAATTTGAAACACAATAATTCTCACTCCAGTCATCACTGAAATACATAAAAGAAACAACTACTCTTCATCATTCAAAATCATTTTGAAAATTGTATACGCAGAATAGGATACTTTAAATGCTTATACTAATGGGAAGTTGTAGTTTCTTAATGAAGTGTTAATATGTATTTAAATCTGAAATCTTTGGCCGGAACCATTTGGCAAATTAATTTTGTATTCTTACATTTTTTATGTTTTTGCAGGTTTGTCTTTTTCCCTTTTCTTGCATCACATTTTATTGAATCGCGGAAATTAAAATATATTAACTGGTCCTCATTATAATTATCCTTATTTTATAGTGGTTCAAAGTAAACCAACCATTCGTAACTAGTGACTCTGATTTTAGACACTATTTGAATTGACGAGTTCCTATGATCACATTTAATAGCTATTTTGTGTCCAGTCTAACGTCCAAAATCACAATAAAATTCATCACCACCTTTCACAACCCAATACATCACTAAATATCACCTCATAAAAATACCCTCCCACAAACTCAATGTCGCCTCACTTGTTGGACACTCGCAAAATACCCCATCGCCAATGACGTCATTTATTCCATATTCTCATACCACAGATCGAAAATGGGGAATATAGAATATAAAAAAATAAGCCTCGTAAATATTCTTCCTCAAAAAAGGTATCAACGTCAGTAGTGGCCTGTCCCATAAACGGCCGTCCCCCGTCCCCCTATTTCACACTATCTCTTCCTGTGAGGTAGAGATTGTAAAAAAGAGTATTTTTAAATAACAGTTGTTGGGTCATCTGTGTTTTAAAGAAATGTTGGGATTTTAAATTGTCGTCGCACTAGAGCTGCACGAGGACTATTGGTATCGAGCGTGATAATTTAGAACCACAATCAAGTGACGAGCGACACCTGAACGAAACTGAGCCGACCTTAAGTTTTAGGGGCGACATCGTACGAGGCGACACCGTAGAGACATTGGAGCCTTTTGAAAGCGTAAATCTCTCAAAATCTCTATTTTGTCTCTCCCTCTAAGTGAGTGTTGTTTAAAATGTTTGTTTATGTGAAATTATAGGTTTTTTTTAAGTTTTGAAATTGTTTCTTTAAAACTTTAAACTGGATATTATTGGGAAAATGTCCAATGTGTAAATGTAACGATTTTCTCCACACAGGCACTTTTCTTTTAAAATATGACACTATAGTAAGTTGCATGTGTGGAAAACCTTTAAAAATATCGTATGAAAACTTAATCTTTTACTTAGGATATTTAGTTATGAAAAAAAATGTATATTGAAATCCTCGTCCCCTTTTCAGTTTGCATGAAATGGTTGAAAACCTGACCTAATAAGTTTATATAAAGGAGCCAATAAAAATTTAACTTCTTTAAAATAAAATTTATTTTAGAAAAAAGTCCTTTAGCATTATTCGAATGTAATCGATTAATAAGAGAGTTCATAAAACAAAACTACCAAAAACATTCCAAAATGAAGTTTTTAAGGAGAAATTTAGTTGGAATTTTATTTCTCTTTCTCTGTGCAAACGAACCGATATTATATCCATTATTTCTTTGCTAAATGTGGGATATCTTTTTCCTTGTGAAGAACATAAACAACCGAATTTTAATTTCGTTCACATAAAAAACAAAGCATAAACCACCAGACCACTCCCTTCTTTCACATCCACACCGGGTTCTATTTCACCGGGGGTGACAATGGCCCCCCGGAATGGATGTGCCCTCTTGGCCCCTTCCCCTATCATCGCCCAATGACGCGATCCATTAAATACACTCCGGCCACTTTAGCCCCCCCCCCCCCTATTCCATCTGGTATATAAGGGGGAAGAGGGGGGGGGCGCTCTCTCGGAAAATTGAATGCAAATCAGCTCGACACTGGGGGGGATCGATTCAGCCGTCCATTATAACGAGGGATGATTGGGGATGCTGGTGTAGTGTGCTCCCGCTGCTCCTAGAGCGATAGCGTGCTGCTTACCTTTTTTGTAGATATTTACTATATATACTTGGTGTGCGGCAGGCGTTGAGGTTTTTCTTGAAAGATGTGGCCGGTTTGGATGGGAATATGGAAAAGTAGAGTACTTTTGGGTAGTTTAAAATAGAGAATAGGAATCGCAAAAAGGAAGTAACTGGTCATGTCTAATTGAAGACGTCCGTACACACTTCTACTGTGGCTATAATGTTGGAATATAAAATGGGGCATAAAATGTCGGTTCAGATGGGAACGTGGAAAAAATAGATTATTTTTGAGTAATTAAAAATAGAGTAAGTGAATCACTAAATTGGTCATGCCCTTCCGAAAATTTCCCCACACGCATCTTTTTTTGCCAAAATGGAGGAATAAAAGAGTGTGATAGAAAATTCTCCTTTGTACATGACCCCTTACATGAGCTTACTTTGTACATGAGCTTACCCCTATTTACATTCATATATACTGGTCAAAGTACGTAAAAGAAACATATTTGTTAAATTGTAACACACTAAACTAAGTTTAGATTGCATTCCCCTACACAATCTCCAGTTGTGTTAATATGTTAAAAAAGGCTAAATAATAATAAAATATATATATACACTAATTAAAATATAGTTAAATACTTAAATAGATTTTTTTTATGTTAATATGACATCGCAACCAGAACATTTTTCCACACACCACTCTAGATATAAATTTATTATCGAGTCTAAGGTGTGTGTGGCATTCAAATAACATAATTCGTTCTAAGCAAATTGTTTTTTTTCTTGAAATATCATCTGAATATATTAAAGTAGGAAAGTAAAGGGTGAAAATGTAGGTGTACTTCCAATCAGACTACTAAAACTAATTTCTTAAAAAAATATTATTATTATCGTATGCATTCAAAAAACGGATAAATCTAAAAAATTATTGAAACTTTATGAAACTGTATACAACGCGGTAATAAAGTTTTCTCTTAATAATTGGTCTTTAAAAATTTGTGCAGTAAACTTGTACAACAGCGCCATCTGTATTAATTTTATGAAGCAGAAGCAGCCTATAAAATAGCAATATACGTACAAAGATTCTACAGAAATAACAGAAATTTCAAATTTAGAAGTATGTTTTTTAGTATTTATATATTTTACTAAAATTTATTAATTTACTAATAACATATTAATTTAAGCCACTGGGCTTTACCAGTCTTTCATTATTAAAAACTTGAAAGTTTGAAATGAAAGTTTGAATTCACTCATTTGTATATAAATGAAACAAACTTTTAAAAATTCGAAGACTTTTATCTGTTACGGTTTATTATAGTACAGCTCAGCGAACATATTTTTGGATGATGAGGAAATATAATGTGTTACCAAGTAGCAAAGTGCTAACTATTAGCTTTAGCAAACTTAGATTTAACTGTCCTCAATGAAACATTGAGCTAATGCTCCAAACCTTACATAGTAGAGCTGTTCCCAAAATATACTTTTAATTAAAAAAATAACTACTGAACTAAGGTAACTGAATATGATGTAATGTTTGTACGATAATTATATCGAAGGAACAAACGAAGTGTTTTGGTATAAAAAAAATGATGGCAAACGTATAAAATAATACATTAGAAAGTGCATTTGTATTATTTCTAGCACAAGTTCGATTAAATGTATAGCTTCAACTAATTTCAAGAATGAATTATATTTAAATACATCAAAGACATGTGTTCCAAAAGAAACAGTTGTGACTTGCAATATCTCAAAACGTCTATCTTCTAGATAAGGCAATAAGATATAGACCTTCCACAAACCCCAAGAGCATGATCCAACCCCTAACAAAACACCAAGACGCTGAAAAAAAGCATGGCCAATTCCACCAGAAACAGCTGCTTGCGTTTTAAATCCGTCCCTCCTAAGCTCATCAGCACACACACATTGGACGAAGACGCAACGTGTCTTGATTTATCTCGTGGAAGAAGACCCCAAAAAACAAGGAAATATCGGGGATAGGGGAGGGCCCGAAATTTATTCTGTGTACCCAAGGAATAAGCGTCAAAAAACGGATGCCAACGCAATGAGGGCTGTCCCCGGCAGCGCCTAAAAACCCTCTTCTGACAAACAAACCATTCTTCATACATGCCTGCCAGCAAGCGTGGTAAAAAGAAGTGCGGAGGATTAGATCGTTGCTAACCAACCAGGCGAATGTGCAGGAACATATTAACATTCTCTGCCCCCCTTGGGATATTATTTACCCCAACTGCTATCAATAGCGGGGCACGTTTTTCCGACCAATCGAGCCCCTGCATGGGCAAAACCAATCCGGAGGGGCCCTCGGTGTATACATCTGTATGCGTGTTTTGCAGAGGCACCTAAAGCTGCACTCCCAGAGGAATTATACATCGCTTCCTGTGCTCACACAAAATGTTGACGATGACGCTAGTGAAAGGGGGGGATGGGGAGGCTGTGGATGAAAAGACCTGAATTAACTTTCTTCCTTCAACAGATCCACCCTTCTCTCATTCTTTAATCTGGATGCCCCCATGCCCCCCCACTTTCGCTGATTCTCACCCTTCCTTCAAGGGCTGCCAAATTGATAGTGGTGAAGTCGCCAACTTTACATAAATCGCCAAAAAGTACCCTAAAGCCTAAATTTTAAGTATATTATAGCTAAATATAAATATATGTATATAACGTAAATTAGTCATTTTAGTTTACTCCAATTTAAACTAGATTAGAATTTTGTAGAACATTAATTACAACTTTCGAATTACTATTTGCAGGATAATTCTTTATTTTTCAACTTTATCTAGAACGACAGTTGTACAGCTCTTATGCGACGTTATTTTTTTTTAAATCATTCCAGTTTGTCAAGTAAAGAGTTAAATTAGTTAAAATTAAAGATTTTCAAACATCAAATAAAGTAATTTTTCACCAAATATGGTGAACGTATATTTTTTTAAGAGGGGATTAACCCCCTACTAACCACCCTCAACCCCTCCCAAGATCCTCACCTCATTTTGATTGGTGTACCTACAACGACGTAGAAGGTTCTATTCTTTGTAAAAGGTGTTGGTTTCCTAAACATTATGTTCACTTCAACCGAGTTTGATGATGAATCACAGGTTTTTGTCCTGTTCGAACAGCCCTTTACCTACCTGGAATTGAATAGACGTGGTTTCTATAGAAATTTAGGAAAAGAAGAATACATTTGCATGAGATTTTCGAGAATAAAGTGTTTGGGAATCGGGCTGTTTTTCAAAATACCCAGTAATATTTAAAAATAATATCCCCATTTTTAGCATCAAATGATCTTAACAACTAGGATTTCATGAGAAACTGATGTCAGTGTGCTTGACAATTTCTGGTTTCAGTCATCAAAATAATAATATTTAACTTTTTCTATAATAAGTGCTTCTGACACATGATATTCATTGAAAATATTTATTTCTTTCCTATTACTAATATGTTTATAAGTTTTTTTTAATTGCTATAATATCATATTTACTTATCATTTACTAGTTTTGCTTCATATTTTATCTTAATACCACTTAAGTTCGAACAGAAATTTTTGTTACCTGAAATATGGAACCAAATTTCAAATCTTTTAAGGAATTTTATTTAATTCTATTAGTTTGAAAAACAAATATAACTGCATGAAGTTAATTATACCATTGACTCTCACAATCCAAAGCATAATTAC
The DNA here is from genome assembly GCA_019343175.1 of Oedothorax gibbosus. NCBI lineage: Eukaryota > Metazoa > Arthropoda > Arachnida > Araneae > Linyphiidae > Oedothorax > Oedothorax gibbosus. The sequence continues at coordinate 30,927,346 of CM033272.1, forward strand.
TCATTTGAATACAATACAATATTTTAGATGAAATTCCTACGAAAAATTCCTCGAAAAACAAACGGCACGCCCTATTCAATATCCAGGGCGCGACACAACTACAAAGAGTATAAATTGTCTCTCAACCGGGCATTATCTTTCTATATAAAATTCCAAAAAAGAAAGCTGAAAATAAACGCTTTCCAAAAATATTTTCGTCTTTACTTCAAAATGCCTGTTTACAAAGGAATGGGATAAGCAGCGTATATGAAAAAGGCTTTATTCCCACAATCTTTTCTCGTAGGAAATGGAGTTTCCGCACACCTTTTTCTTATTCCAGGATGGAAAAGGAATACCGAAAAAGAAATTAGGTGCCTCGAAGCAGGATGAATCAACTCAGAAAGGGGGTTACTTCACTTTGCCTCTAGCCAGTCATCTTAAAATCAGTGTTAAAAAAACTTTGTTACGTAGAAATAAAGAGGTATAACTCTTCTAGTTGGTTGCTCCTTTCAGTCTGCATCTATGCACCTCAAATAATAAATAAAAGCCCGCGCACCCTCCTTAGCATGCATAGCCTCGCGAGATGATAGCTTTCATCTGCAAGTCGCTAAACCGTTTTGACAATGTTATAACTGATATTTAAAATAAGTGTTATAACTGGCCACCATTTAAAGGAATCGTTGGTTATTTAAACTAACCACTTATATAAAGATACCAAGGAGCATGTATAAATTCGTTTTATTTAAACTTACCGAGTTTATGACTAAGGAGGACTTGTTTAAAGGAAACAAATTTCAAGTACTTTTAGAATTTTTTTTATTACTATACTTATGTTGCCTATTACCTTTCATTTAAAAATTTTTACTTCGATTTGGAAGCTTTAGTGCATGCCTTTATTCATTGCTCTCATTCACTCATTGGTCATATTATGACTCTAGGCACTTCTGATAAACAACTTGACATATTTTTTTTAATAATTCTTGATACATTCTTGATGTGTCGCGCCTTGGTCGACCGTTTTAATGAATAGAATTAGGTTGAAAGAATAACTTTTAAATGTACTGACATACATTATCGGCATATATGCATTCCATAAACCAACAGTGTTTAAAAAAATATCAGAAAAAACGGGCAAGTGCAGAATTTTACATTTCTTTTCTCTTAGTGTCCATAATTCTTTGTTAGTTTCAAGCCAAATTTAACAAGATCAGTGTCACTTAGGGCTTTGTCAATCCAATGTCACGAATCCCTTTGAATGGCAGCCCGCCCAGTGTTATACGATGCCGTTCGATCGAATATCGTTCTACAGTTATTTTCTTCGCCCGCCGTCTTCCACCCCTTTTATCACTTTTGTATTCCACGGTTCTCCGGTTCTAGGATTTCAAAGATTTTATATGCGATTTTTTCCTCTCTCTCCAATTTACTATAGGAGCCCTTCTCTATCCTTAAAACGACGTCAAGGTGTGTTACAACTGGAAGGCTGAGATGATGGGTGGCGCAGAATATATATCAAACGCTGCTGGATGACGGGCGTAGGTTGGGTTTCAATGAGAAATGCCATACCATTTGGGTAACTTAAAGTCTATTCAACATTATTGTGCTAATGAAACCCTCCGATCGTTAGACCCGGCTTTTTCCGTATTGTGTGCATCAGTCCTTCTTACAATAATCTTAATTTTAAAATTTTATCATTTACAAATTTTTATTCAAAATGTATTTTTTTCATCTGGAAATGTTTTTAAGAACATCTCTCTCATAACAAACTTGATTCGAATTTTTTTTAAATATTTATTTTAAATACATTAATTTTAAAATTTATGCAGTGAAAACAACCATACATATTTGGCCATTTCCTGGCCGTTCGGGAGGTTAAGAGAGTTTTTTTTTTCTAACTTTAAGCAATATGAGATTGCTGTGACATCGACATTGTGGAAATGGATAGAGCAGAAAACAATGGTAGGAACCGATTCATTAAATGAAGTTTACTTGTGAGTTGTTGCTAAAACAGTATCTTGCCATATCATTTGCATAACTTTGTGGAAATGGATACGCCAGAAAACCAAGGTAGGAACTAAATCATTAAATGAAGTTTACTTGTGAGGTATTGCTGACAAGATCTTTTGTGGAATTGTACCTTTTTTTAACCACTTTCAATTTGGTGGTAATATTCAGTTTAATTAGCAGCTTCAATCATGCCATGATATTAAAATCAATCAATTAGAAAGTGGTATTTTATAAACTATCAACATATCTAACGCGCATTTGAAAAAAAAAAACATTTTCTTATCCGTAATACACAAAATGCATCACCTCCTGCTTTACAACTTAATACACAACTTCACATCTAAACTCGAAAATCCCGCTCAACCCGAACAGTATTAGTCACCCCGAAACATAAACAGCCCGTCGGTCGTCCGCTTATCAATTCCTCGGAGCATTTCATCAAGGTAACGGTTTGACCACTGCCACCCCCCTCCCCACCTAGTGTCCACTGCAGAGTCCACTAACTGGCCACTTGGCGGCGTAATTAAATCTCGGACTCACGACCGGCCTCTCTGCGGCTGACCAGTGGGATGGATGAGGAGAGGGCACGTTTGCAAAGTGAGTGAAGGATGTTTGGAGGGTCCAATGCCACCTAGATTAGAAGAAAGCCTGAGTCTGGTCCATGTGACGTCACGCTAATGGATTTATTTAATATGTTATTTGTTATGACGTCACACACGGCAGTATTATGTTTGCATTTGGATGAATTTGGGTGTGTTTTTGCTTGGCACTATTTGCCATTTGTTAATTATTATAAATGATTTTTCGAAATAAATTGGTCTTTGCTTTGCTTTCTGTTTAGCTCGGCCGGATTTATTAAACTTTTTCCTTTAAATTTTATTTATGATTCTAATATTTGCAAAGTACACATATATGTTTCAAGTTTTTATGTCTCTATTTTATGAAAAAAAGAACATAGAGCTCTGCATTATTTATAACTACGTTTAAAGTTTTCCATTTAAGCATCCGCTTTTTATTTAACCCAAAATTTTTTTAGATAAATAATAAGTATCGTGGAAAAGTAAAAAGCAAATCGTTTCAATATAGGCACACACTGTTTAAACAATATTTAATGAAACAGAACGATGCAACATAGTTGAACTAATTACACTTACTACTTGCGAATCTTAGAATTCTTATTAAAAAAATAAATCAAGCTCGCCTCTAACATCTGAATGATAAGGGGGGAAAAAGTAAACACCTCAGCAGAATTTTAAGTACAACTGTTTCCTGCTCAATCCATTAAATCCCCTATCTCTTGGAAACATACTTACTTTCCACTACATCTTCTAAACATCCGTAGAAAGATATCAGAAGGCAAAAAACATGTTATGAGAAGCCAACATTTCGCAAGTGTTGTCACTGGTTGTGCTTCCCTTTTTGAACCAGGTGAGGGAACGATTTGATAAACAATAAATCCCACTATGGCGTATGTCTTACTGTACATCTAATGTATCGGTACAGATAAGAGATATAGATATAAATTCTTCTCATAGTTTTTAGATTAAGTAATTAGTGATACTTTTCTGTATTGAAACAGTACACCTTAAGTTTATTTTAGTTGTTAACTTCAAAGCTCGAGTACTTTCTAAGAGTAGAAAATATCGCAGGTTCAATAAAGGTTTTGTTCATCTTGATTGATTGATTTTTAATTGTGATATTTGCTTGCTGAAGACCTGCTTCTTTCTCGCATACTCATTCGTCTGCTAGAGAATATAAAAACACATGTACTGCAGTACTGTCACTCAGCTCCACAGCCCAACTACTAATGACACCGACTATTGCCATGCATCAAACTGTAACTTTCAATTCGACTAAAATTTATTATAATCTTCATTCAAAAGTTTGGACAAATATTATTAAGCATTCTTAAATATTTGAATCTTTGAAGCTCATTCAGGAACATTGAAGACTGATTAACTACTTTTTTTTACCTTTTGCCTATTTATTGAAATTTTTCTTTGGAAAACTTAACTATGCGAATCTACATTTCTACCCTCTACCCTTATAATATATTTTCTCTGGAAAAGGTAAATATTTGTTCCAAAAATACATGTAAATATGATTCTAATTTCTACTTTGTACGCCACATCAAGTGGCCCTTTTGTATTCTACAGTGGGATGAAATTTAAGCTGGTCGGATTAACTTTCATTTGTAAAACCGATGGTGTGTAAAACGGTGTTTGGAGGAGCGAAAAGGCTTCATTAGGCTCCACTCCTCCTCCTCATTGGAGGGGAGGGGGATAATCCAATCACCGGTCAGTCGCGACGGTCAGTTGACTGAGAGGGTGCGTGACTTTGTTTTTGGGTTTTAGACAGGGGTTGTACTGAAATCGGGGTTAGGTATTGTGTTGATCGACGATTTTATCAGTGCAACCTTACTGTAGAAAAGAAAAGAATACATTTTAATGTGCTGCATTTAAGTACATTATAATATACAGATTAAAAAGATAAATAATAAAACGCGTTTTCCTTTTTTTAAGGTTCAAAGAAGAGTTTAAGGCTGTGAGCAGTATTTTTAGCCAACTTTCCATTTCTTTTATTCGGAAATATGATTTTAAAAACATGGAAAGGTAGGTATTGAAAGCCTGGAGATGTTCGTGCCCTCTACCAATTTGGGTTCTATCCGAAATAAAAAATAAAAAATTTTATAACGGTATGACATCAGAGACCTTCCTTTTATTCTTTTTGTCCACATGACTGTACGTCCGGACTAACATCTGTCTACCAGTATGTCAACAAACTACCCTTTTAATTAGCATGAAAATTTCATTTCTATTCATTTAAATCAGTATTATTACATCAACAAAAGCATGCGAAAAACTTTATTTAAAATTAATATTTGAAGGAAAATTTCATATTGTCTTCTCAATCGGTTTAGAATGACATTATGAAATGTAGCACAATGTAAGTCTTTGATTGTTCATTATTTGTTTGCAAAGAAAGTGGCACAGCGTTCCATTTTTTGCACTAAAAGCTAATTAGTTTTAACTTACATTTCTTCATTTATTAATGCAATTTGAAGTTGTTTAAAGTTTTGTTATTACTAAATATTTCAAAAATATTGAAGTTTTGCAAATTTTTATGTTCATATATAAGAATAAAAAGCTCGTGTCCTTGATGTGTTGGCGACACATAAATGACTTGGCATTTTCAAACGCGCCAACTGTCACCGGAATGGTTACCAAGATTTGACCAAACTATTGACCAAACGAGCAATTTTACAAAACTATTCCTTGAATTGGTGATCTGTTTTAATAATTATACTCTATATCAATTTAGTCAATTAAATAAAGAATTAGTAGTATTGTAATAATATATACACCTAGAAAAAAGCATGGATATTCCAAAATTTTCTTAGTTAATAAGGATTTCGACTTTCAATACATTTGTTTAATGAAACAATAAAACTTATCATTAAGTTTTAAATGGAAATTTGACAATCAATATTTCTGCGTTCAAAGTAACCAGCCAGATTTCTCATAATTACTTATTGTATAAAAAGTTTTAACAAAATATAATCACATAGAAACATGCATCAACTATTTTAATTAGATTAACCCCACTACCAAATTATTCACAAATACGTCATCACTCTTCTCATCTTACACCCTACCATGTCATTTCCACCCAAACATATCAAACATTCCAAAAACCGACACCCAAGAAGCTTCCCAAAAGCCGATCCCGAAATTATCCTAGTCGCCTACACACGCTGCGGCGGTGTACACATAATTGCTATGTTCCCTCGTGTGAAGGGGTGCGAGTGTGTGAACATTCATTAGAAAGGGAGATCGAAACAGGAGCTGACGCGAGGAACAGATTAGAGCATCGCGTAGCACCTCATTTTCGGCGAGAAGAGGCGCGGGATAAACAGCCATTAATAATAGGGGACGCTTTCTTGGAGGCGAAAGCTGAGACGCTTCGGCAGACGGGGGAACGGACACAAATGTCGTCTTTAGTTGGTATCGAAATACTTTGACCAGCACGAGATCTTTCTGTTGTTCCAAAATGCAACATATAAAGTTAAAAATGTGTAAGATTGAACAGGAATAATGAAACTTTCTAGCTGCCATCACTATTTGGAGCATTGATTTACCACATAATTTGTGGTGCATCAAAGATATGGTTTTACCCTGAAATTGGTAAATCCTCGCTGAAAATAGTGGTGGCAGCTACAAATTTCCAGGATTTCGGTGCTTTTTTGCACCAAACTTTTTAATATCATATTATCTCTATAGGAGGGCCTTTTCAAATATTATGCGGCATCAATTATCAAGCCAGCATTTTTCTGTCTTTATCTGCAAAGCTGGTACTCTACGCCTCGTAACTTTGAACTCCAATGGTGATATGAAGTCTGATACTAAAAGATACGTAAATATTTTAATAGTATTGATAAAATTCGTTATTTGAAATAGAAAGGCATAGCAAAAATTAGCTAAATTTTAGTTCATTATCGCTACTTCTAGTTGGCATATCAGAGTAAAGATAAATTTTGATGTGATACAGATTATTACTAAATACTTTAGACAGGTTATATAAGCAGAGTCAGTTACTAATAGTGTTCCTTTACAATTTAAATTTTTCCTTGTTATACGTAGTTGCTGCTTCTAGTAAAAGACGCAAATCATATACACTCCAAGTTTTTGACATTCAATAAGTCGCTACAATCTCTCGATGTTATGTCCTCCATTGTGAGTCCATGACACTGTGGCTGATATCCAGATGACATCACTTTATAGTAATCGCATCGATTGTAGAAAAGACAACAATTTTCATTGTTAAAAATTTCTCACATACGAATGAATTTTCGAAGATTATCACAAATATTGTCAAAACTAACGGATACATATAGCTAAAAATAACAGTTCTGTGTAATCAATCGTATTTAAACTTTAGGTTAAAAGCAACTTTCAACGTTTCAAATTGATCAATAGTTTAAAATTTTTATTTTGGAGGAAACTAACTTACAGGTACTCGGTTAAGAGTGTCAAGAAAACAACAAGATCCTTTTTTGGTTCATGTAAGAATAAAACAACCAAAAATTGATAATATCATCAAGAAATATAGACGGAATGAATATCTTTTCAAAATCAGAAGAGAACATGTTTCAATAAAGTAAGGATGTACAGGGTCAGTATTTTCAGATTACAATTTTCTATTTTTAAATATTTTATTATGTTTTCTCACTGGCATTTGAATATAAATATCCACTTCAATTAGAGTATTTTTAAATTAAAAAAAATATTAAGAAACATAGCAACAATCGAAAACAATCTAGTCTCAGATCTCACCGATTAGCTATTACACCCATCCAAAGATCTCTGCCCAAGTGGCCAAAACGAAACACTACCATGAAAGAGCACAGAACTAACGAAATATTTTCAGACAATCTAAATCGAGAAGCGCAAGAGAAGGGGACATAAGATGAAAGAGGACATTAACTATGCATATTTCTGAGTTGATGGACAAAACTCTGAAAATTTGAACTTATTTTATGCATTGTATTATATATTATAATTTTAACATTGCATTATACATTTAAAAATTGCAAATGATACTTAAACCCCTTAACAGCGAGTAACCAAAATCGATCTGATGGCAACTGAGGAGAAGCGCCCTTATCGGCGATACTTCGCGCCTCGGCCTTGATGGATAGGCATTGTTAGGGGCTCGTTTAAAACGACAATCGCAGCGCCCCCCCCCCCCCCCCCAACGAAATGAATGTAAATCGCCCCCCATAAATTACGCCGTGATTAGGTAGACAAACTGCAACAGCTGTACGTTATAAGCAAATATATCTTGCTTCAAATTCTATTTATACAGGGGCCGTAAATTCCTCGGTTTGGTGCTGCGAGATGTGCTCTGATTGGGCATTTGTCTCGGCGCCGGGGGTGGAGTCAGGGAGGGGGAGGGGGAGAGTGGTGTGAGTTCGAATTCGTGTAAAGCATCAAATTAGAATGTTTGCTATTATTTTCATATGTATTTAATGTTTTTTCCACTGTTTGTTCTTCTGCGCTTTAAAGGGGACCGTAACTTCTAACCATTCATTTTATACACAATATTTCAACTCAGCAGAATTGAAATAGAGTAATTAAGGAAGGGAAATAATATTTATTTATAAAACCTTCTTTTTTAATTGATTAAAATGGATAATTTTGTATTGAAATTCGGATAAGCGAATAATTTTATTTCGAAAATAGTAAATTTTAATAATTTTTTTACATAGTTTGTTGGAAATTCATTAGTCATTATTGGTTGGGAAATAAAAGAAAACTGACATAAATAGTAAAAACAAGCAAGAGACCATCAAAGCATTACACAATCATATCTAGACGCAGTTTTACCCATTGGTTTACCCCGATAGTAGCGTACCTCAATGTAAACTTGTTTTTCTAGCATGAAGCGTCTTGCAATCGGAAAACAGGTTTTACAGTTGTCAATTTAGTGTTGACTTAGCTTTCGCTTTCCGACTCTTCAAGGAAATTTAATATATGTTTATTGCAATGGATGTAATTGCAACTTAGACAATGTTTCTGATTGCAAAAGATTAATACTTTTGCTTTAATCGATAGAACAAAATGAAAGAGGCCAATGACTTGGTATTTAAAAAAACAAAAATCTATTTTGTTTCGTTCTTTTTAAAATGTAATCTTTAAGAAATAATATGCATTTGTAAAATAACCACGATAATTCCCATTGTCAAATCCAAATTGAACAAACATGCTAAAATAGAATAAATATTTATTGCTATTTTTCGATCTAGATTTCTTATCTTTACTTTTATTATTTTTAAAATACTATAAACTTTTTTACAATGTACTGTAAGGAATCGAATCGATGATAAATCAAGTAAATATTAAAATTTAATTAAAAAGCTCTACAATTCAAAATTAATTACACAATCACAAAAAATATCTTAAATGTTAAAGTGATTTCTAGTGTTGGAAATTACTGAAATTAGTTTTAAAAAGAACATATTTCAAACACACAAAAAATGACACCATATTTAGTTTTATTACTTTAATGACGTCATAAATATATGAGATATAGGACGTCAAACTAACATCTTTTAGACGCAATCAAATAACACGTTAATTAGAAGTTAAGTGGAGATTTTACAAAGTTTTTACGACTTCGTATTCTTTTTCAGTATTCAGTATTCATATATTGGCCTTAATTTTACACTTCAGTAAGGATACTAAGATGTAAATATTATTTCATTTTGACTTTATTTGTCCCAAAACGACTTTCAACGTTTTAAGCATTCCTTTAACATAGTTGTGTGCATTAACAGTTTAACTAGAACACACTTACTCTCCTTTTCTCCAAACATTTGTGTAAAATGGAGAACCGTGTCTTGCCGAAGGAGATAAAACTCTTCGCAAAAGGGGTCTGTCGGTTACGATTCCAATGAATTTCAATGGCCCACGATAAAACTCCAGGAAACCGTTGCTTGAGCATTTATTGCAGTGGGAGACGGTGAGGTTTATTCAATTCCTTTCGAAATTCCAAGAGATGTTTCCCGTATTTAAAAGCTACGAAATTTGAATTTAATAAGTTACTTTGTTTGAGGGTGTATTTATCGTTTCTAGAATGAAATGAAATGCATATTATTATCTAGGAAAATGTGTTGTTCTTTTGCATTAGTGAAATAATATATGTGTTAATAAGGTTATTGAATATTTTAACAGATTTCAAATGTTATGTATGCAGATTCTCTTATTTTTAGTTTATATATTAATTTCAGTACCTATATCATTATTTCAGTTTTTATGTTATTTTCAGTATATATTAAATATGTAATGTATAAAATACAAATTTTCACAAGGTATTTTACACAATAAATGCTGTTTATGGAATATGATTTTAATTTATATATCTTTAATTGTAATAGTAATTTTGAAAAATGTCTAAAGAAAGATTATTTCCCGAATTTTAGTTAAATTTATATTAATTCAATTGTATTGTTAATTTCAAAATATGCAAAGAGAAAGAATAGTGTTTACATAAATAATCTTTTATTAGGAGATTATATTTTATGGTCTTATATGAAGAATTTATGAATTTTGATTTGATTGTATATTTGATGTATTATATCCTTTATTTTTAGTTTTCAGTTTACATTCAAAATGTTACTTGTAAAATATCAATTTGCTGCAAGGGGCACATTAATAAAGTCTCTTACTGCGATTGTAGTTCAAGTTACAATAACTCAATTACATTATTTGATTTAAAACGTAATTAGAGAAAGAATATTATGTACATGAAACTGTATTTTTATACGATGTCTATCGACCAGTTAGATTATTGTATTCTGTTTATTAAAAAATAATACTACGCTCTTATGAAATGGCTTTCTTATAAAAATTAAGTTTTCTGCCAAATCCACTTCAATAAAAAATTAAATTTTAACTATTATGTATTCTTAACCCATTCTCATGTAAGCTGTATCGAGACTTAAGAAAGAAATCTTAGAAACAACAAATTAAACTACACTTTTTATGAGTGAAACTATTATATACTTAAATACTATTATTATATACTATTAATAACTATTATAACTTATATATACTTTTTATGAGTTTGTTCCCTATAAAGTTTCCTGAAAATATAATTAATTACAAGATGTTTGTTTTGTTACATTAACATTATTTGTTAAAAGATATGAATCAGAAATAAATTTCAGAAACTGAGAGCTAAAAATTTTAGATAAAAAATATATTATTAGTCTTAATAAGTCTAGTAAAAATTAATCGCATTAATGCTACTTTACTATGAATGTTTTTTATCTCCTTATCAAAACTTCCAACAATCACACAAAATAAAATTCTCAGCATAAGATCCAATTACCAACATACTAAATATTATCCTCACAGCAAAGAAAAAACTTCAAATCCAACTTATGTAGCCCTCCCTCTCAGCAACTGTTACTTATAATCCAAACAGAGAGAAAACAGAAAAAGTAGGACTCAACAGGGTTGGATGACGCGTTTAATTTGGTGTATATGACGTCCTCCTATCCTCCCGTGTAATGTGTCTCCAGGGCTTTAGGCAAGGCAGACCTAATGAAATTTGTGGCCCCACAAACTTGGGCTGGAGTGGCTGAAATGTGTGACTGGCTTGCTTCAGCATGTCGACTCAGCCTGTCTCTGGTATTTTTTTAGTTGGATAAATGTTGTTATAGGGACTTGGAGGGATAAGGAAGTAGCGATATAAGATTGTCAGTTGATGATTAAGAAAGTAATGTGTGTAAGGACTAAGGGTTCCGTCTGTTACTTTATATTTTGTTTAATACTTTGATTGCCTTAATTGGAGGGATTAGGAAAGAAAAGAGTATCATGTTTTCAAAATTGTTAAATTTAATGTGCTTCGAAGCAGAATAAGTAACACACACAAAAGAGTTTAGAAGGATTAAGAAAAACTATTAGAAGGATTAAGTTGATTGGAGCTAAACGGTTAGCTTCAAATGGATAGGACACACTGTAAAAAGTACTTCTGATTTTCCATCACAGTGTGATGGTAGAAGTGCTGACATCATCCTGTGTTGTGAATTTGCATATAATGTAAACAAATTTTGTGTATTACCGGCAAAAACGTTTGCTCCACTTTCAGTGATTGCATGCACCTTTCTTCTCTGTTTGAATGCCATTGGAGTAATTTGTTCAAGTGACTCTATACGTCGTGAAATCATAGATTTGCTGTAAAACAAACATTACAACACTGTTATGTAAGAAATATCCGTAAAATGGGCTGTAATTTTGCAGAATTTTTTACAGAGTAGTTACTTAATTCTGCTTTTAAGCACCTTACTCCAAACTTTTGATACACAAAAATACTGGACAGTAGTTGTAGCTTTTTTGTTGCTGTCTCAGACATTTAGTATGAGTAGCTCTTTTTTAAACATTATTGCCAGTCAACATACATCAAAATTTAAATATAGTAATATATAGTGAAATGAAATATAAAAAAACAACTATAAAAAAGAGCCCTAGTTTAGGAAGTTTTTTTTATTCAAGTCAGTAAAACCTACAAAAAATTTGTATAAATACCCTGTTACTCGTGGCATTGTTAGTGAAACGAATTAGGTACTCGTGTTCATCCCAATTGTGGAAGGCTATGCGCGAAAAAAAGGAACTCTGTGGACGTCGATATAACTAACCCTCATCATCACTCTTTTCTTCGCTGGTTGAAGGCACAAACAAGCATTCAAAACCAATCTTTTGAGCCGTCCAAAAAGAGAATGGCATCAGGACCTTTATGCGTCGAATCGATTGTTGCTGGTAGACAAGACCAGTAACTTCACATCGGATTTAGGACTATTATGAGTCGAGTTTTTATGATCCCTGTATAGCAAGGCGTTTTACAACAATGCGACTAACCGCTGATGCAGGCAATTGGATGCGCTTTTCACCGGGCCATGGCTTTTCATCGAAGGGATCAATCCACACACAGGATGGAGGGGGTATTTGTCCCTAATGCTTTTCTTCCTCTTCTCACGTGTCGCATAATGGATGGTTCCCATTGCGAAGAGGTGGCGGCCCCCCAATTTGCCGAGAAGAGGGGGGAGGAGTCGTGCACTTCACCAGGTGAGAGGCACCCCCCTGGGTCCCAAAAGAAAAGGGGCGGCGCCGGGGGTTGGATCCCTGGCCCGCGAGGTCGCAACCTGTGGCCCCTGTGTTTGGAGATCGTGTGTGCACGAGGGATGCGGAAGATGAAATCGGTATGTTACATTTTCACCCATTTTCTGATAAGTAGCTTTTTTTAAACCTCAGATATTTCCTAAAGTGTTATTTTTCCTATGTTCTTTCTAATAAGTGCATTGTTCTAAATATTTAGAAGATTTTATTTAATTAATCGAGTAGCATTGAATTTTTTCACTTCAAATTTCATAAAGATATATTAATTAACATGTTAACATCTATCGGGAGTGATGGTTTATTGATGCTATTTTTTCAAAACGATAAAATTTATTTTTTAAATAAATGTATAGTTATCTATCACAGATTCAGCCCTACTTAACAAAAAATAGCGATTTTCATTTTCTTGGTTTTTCGATTGATGAATAATTATGGCATCTAGCTTCTTGCTGCAATGTGTAGTTTGATTGAAGTTTTAAAAAAAATAGTTATATAAATTTCTAGAATATCTAAAACTAGTAATGATATCTTTTGTATTTTTTGTAAACCAATCTTCTCCAACTCACCCATAATTTTGTTAAAATGAAAATGTCCACTCTCTTAGTCTGAGGGAACGATATAGAATAATGATAAAGAAATTTTATACGTATGTTTATTGCTTGCACTTAACAACTAATAACACTTATCTAATCTTACATTAAAAAGGTAACTTTATCTGATGATAAGTCATTGTATAAGAGAACATTTCTTTTTAAATGAACAATATCAAAGAAAACTACTATTTCGGAGAAACACTAACTTCTCATTTTCAGTTCTGCCAACTCCGTGAGGTGCCTAGTCCACAAATAGGAGGATCTCCTCAATAGAGATTTAGAGGATTATTATTCATTCCCCTCTCTCTTTCTATACTGGGATTTCTTATCCAGCCCCCCTTTTTGATTCTGAAGGGGTGGCTGGTAAAAGACAGAATAGAATGTTTGAAAGCTCCCGTTGACATCTTAGCGGATTTTTGCTGAAAAGTCTCTCTATCCAGAGGGCAGCTGCAGTTTCCTGAGCCACACCATAACAGACTGGTCGCGTTCTGTTTGGGTTGCGAAGAATGTCTGGTGTTGTGACTCTTTCGTAAATAGATACGGTGGTAATGATATAGCGCCTGTCACTGATTGCATTGTCAGGCAGGGTGAGCGTGTTCCCACGCACTGCCAACATGTTTGTAATAAACCACGAATCGCTTGTGTCCAGCAAGAACAGAAGTCTGGGTGGTCTTTGCATATTTGCCCCCATAAAAACTTGTTTGGGCATCGAGATGACTAAAGAGAATGGATTTCTGGCGATGTATTCATGGATCGAACCTAACCTCACAATGGCATAGCAGAATGTTGACGAAACATCGACCAGGTTCACCTATGTCACGATGTCCGAGTAGCATTATTGGTTGATACCAGGATGCTTTGGCACAGATTATTCATAATGTATCCCAAATATTTTGTTGACGGGCCCAGATTTTGTTTATGCTCAACCTGGCTTAATATTCTGTGCTATATGTAAAGATATTTGGGTATTCGAATTTTAGAATTCCTTAAAGCATTCTTGTGAGAAAAGCTATAAAAGAAGATTTAGGGGGGATAAATATTTCATGTATGGCTAAGAGTAGAATCCCCCACACAAATGTTAAGTATTTATAACACTAAATACTTGCAAATATTACATAAATTCATGCAAGTTAAGATAATAATTTCATTGAAATTCAGCTTAGACATCGGTATTTTATTCTAAAATTTCATCTCCACCATTACAGTTTAAGAGGATTTTAAAAAGTTATATTTTGGTGCAGATACACAGTAAAAATAATTAAACATTTCTGAAAAGATTGAACAGCTACGGTGCATGTTAATTTTCTGAAGAGTTTTCGAGTATTTGGAAAAAACTTTCTGTAATATTCAGATGCATTACTGATTCTAGAACTTCAAATAACAGATAATAATGATACTTCTACATTACTTTGGCTTTGTTGTAGTTAATGAAACAATATTAAAATAAATTTTATAAAAGGAAATAAAACGCATTTTTTGGGGTATAAACTAAAACTTTTGAAATCAGTGTTTAAGAATAATAATTAAGTCATTCCATTGTTTCAAATTGACGTTTTATTATTTTTTTAGTATAAAATTGCATAAACTGAGCACCTAAATGTGTAGAAATTAATACTGGTCGATACTACTAAAACAAATGATAAACAGTAGCATCACGTATTCTTTTGACTGATTCTTATCTTCACACTAGTTCAATTACTCGTTAAGTATAAAATCTGCCATTGGTAATAGTTTAATTGATTTTCTTGTATTTATCGCTAAATACGAATGTAATGTTTAGAATTTTTCAAACGTAACAGCACTGTAAAAAATTGAAGGAACGTTATATCTTAATCACGGCGAAAGTTACTTTTACTTTAATAGATATAATGTTATGTTATGATTATATTTAAATGTACTCTGCTTAAAATTTTATTATTGTAATTTTCATCAACTTCCAGCAATGTCAGAACAAATAAGTCGATTGCATTCATTATTGTGTATAGCTGCAAATGAGTAGTAAAATAAACTCTTTTACCAGGAAAACCTATTACAGAGGACACGGTAATTTTAACATTGAAAACAAATCGCACTACCAAGAAACAATCGAATTTACTATCACAGTTGATGGTAAAGTGCTGCTGATTGGGAGTGCTGTGAATGTGAGTAGCCCTTTGCTGTAAATTTGCATGTGATGTGAAATTTATTGTGTAGTAACGTTTGCTTCAGTGCAGGGATTGAATGCACCATCTTCTCTCCTTAAACGCTATTGGAGTAAGTTGATAATATGACTCTGCACGTCGTGAAAACATTAATTTGCTGTGAAACAAACACTACAACAGTGTGATGTAAAAAATTAACCAATGTGCTGCAAATTGTGCAAATGTGCCAAAATGTGCTGCAGATTTACAAAAAAATACAGTGCAATGCAAAGTAAAATATTAAGTTAAAAGATAAAGAATATTTGCCCAGGATTTGTTACACGTGGCTAGAGGTTTCCCAAGTTATGGCTAAAGGTTGCACCAAAATTTAAAGGTTTCACCTGAACCATGGGGCAATGGTTTATATATGGACCATAGTATGACGAGATTGCGCACCATTTTATGTAGCCAGCAATCCAATTTTTCGATTAACATAATTCTTTATATTTTGCTGGGTAAACTTGTCGTAAAAGGATTTTTAGGTTTTAGGATAATTTTGAAAAAAAAACTATAAGTAGCCCCTTGTATTTGGGACTGGTACTCGTCAAAGCGGTTGTGGTTATATATACTGCAAACAAAATCTTACTAATAATTTTTATAGCATTATTTTAGGTAGTACTACTTACTAGAAACTTTCTAGGAAAAGATTTTTACAAAACTTTTAATGCAATGGTTACAGATTTTTTTTTACAGTTAAGCAGTCAGAAAGTTAATTTAAAGATTAAAAAAATGGTATATAGCTTTTAGTTTTTTTATAGAGATTAAACAAATAAATATTATAAGTATATTTTATGTATGAATTTTGTGCTGAAAACCATCAAAATACAAATGTAGTTTATGCTTTATAAATATTTCATAAATAATAAAAAACTTTAGAAAAGTATCTATGCAAGCTAAAGAAAAAACAAATTTGAAGTCATGTGCTTTATCTGGTAAACACCTACCATATACCTCCCTAATGTTATATGTAATGAGTTTTTCGACAAGCAGTTATTCATAACCATGAAAAGCTTTCCAATATAATAGTCAACTTGCCTAAATAGACCAAAAATTCATCATTCTGAAGCTCGTGTCAAAGTCACATGAGACTTTTCAAACCACGTCCATTCAGCAGTCCTTTTCTACCATGAGCAGGAATCAAGTCAACCAAGATATCATAGACGTTGTTGGAGCAGCACAAAAAGGACGACCCCACCTATTGGCCCACCAGATATGAATGTTTAGAAAAGGTGCGGGTGGTCAGTTTCACTTCCTGTCATCATTCAGTTTGACAAACATGCAACTAAGAATCAAAATTTTGAAAAAAATCCTATTCTTCAAAAGAATTCTAATTAAGTTATAGAGAGATGGAAAAAAGGCGTAATTTATCCGTTGAACATACTTTCAGCGGCCCTTTTACCAATGATATTATACCTAAATACATATTGAACAGTTATGAGCTTTGAAAATAAGATCCATCAGCTCCCTGAGATTCTAACAACAATTTAAAATCATGATTTAAGATAACCTAAAAATTTGCGAAACAAAATTATAGATTTACAACCTAGTTAAAGGCCCCTTCCTGGTTCAAGGCCAAATCCTCATAGGCCTGGGAAATGATCAAGAGAGTATTCACTGGTATCTTCCAAGATAGTATTCTTTGTATCTAGGCTGAAATAATGCTGATTTTTGACAAAAACTCGAGTTGCAACTTTGTAATGCCAAGGAAAGGTCCCTAAACAGCACCACAGGGGTGCTTCCAATCCATAAGATCTTTTGCCAGTTGGTGACAACATTGGGCAGAGAATGGATTCCACCCACCCTTTTTCTATGGCACGATGAAAGACTCTCGAGTGCTCTTTTCTGACTTCAGAAATTTCATTTACTCTTGGCGACCCACGTAGCCAGCTGTTGTAATCCGAGGAATATACAGGAGATCTATACAGATGTATGTGCAATGGTAGGACAAGCATTTAGGGGTTCCGCGTTCCTGCCTTCACACCTGGGCATGTGTGTACCTAGGTTGCGATCTGTGTGTGTGGCACAAAGAATGCCTGGATATCCTTTTGTAACTTAAATAGGATTCAAATATGAATTGCATTAAAAATGGATTCGATTGTGTTTTTATTTACGAAAAAAGGTATATCAATGTCACTGATTTGTGTATAAGTTTGGAATTTGTGAAGGGAATGTAACTTATTTGATTCAAAACAATTTTTTATGGGGGAAGTTTTAAGGAATATAAATACTTTCTAAAACGAAAGTTTCAATGTTACAAATTTTCAAAATCTTGAATCGATCTTTGAAGTTGCTTTAAAAATTACATTAAAGCTACTTCAAAGATAAACAGAGAACGCTTAAAGTGACATTTCAAATTAGAGGAACAATTTTAAGGTTTTTTACTAATAAAAAAAAAGTTGAAAATTTACCTTACATAACATTTTATCGCTTCGAAACTTCAAAGTGTCCCAGGAATAAACTTCTCGTGAGTCAGTACTTAGACAGTCAGTGACTTTTTTTATGAAAATTTTTTTGTACATAGTACAAAAAATATCACTATTACTTCTTACATTATATTTATATATTATTATACACATTATAATAGGCCAAAAATGTTTATCATGAACCAAAAACAATAGCAAAACGCATACAACCCCTGAAAATGTTGATCCGACTGAGGGGAGAGTGGACGAAGCACTTCTCCGGTTTCTGATCCGGGAAAGAGGCGGATACCAATCCACTTAGCCGGACACTAGGGCGACCGCAACAGCCCGGAATCTACATCTAAGCCCTAACACATACACACATACGTCTGATAGCCGGACATAGTGGGGGACGTGGGAGAGATGAATACCACTACTGAAATGGATGAAAATTCTATAGTTTCAGCGAGACACCATATTTATCCACAAGACTTTTGTTAAATTTTAGCAAGAAAAATTTTCAATACATCTATAGCTTGGAATTTAATCTATCTTTATTATTAGGATTAATATGAACACAATCGTAATAAATCAGTTTCTTTACTGCATATTTATTGGAGTATATATATATTTGAAAAATTATGACGAAGTTTGCATGAAAAATCATGCAAACTTCGTCATGAGTTAATTTTTGTTTTTAAGGAAATTTTTTTTTAAAGAAATTTTAAACAAACCGGGGATTGAATCCCGGATTGGGTGAGGTTGACCATCCTGCCATCCCTTGAGTGGGTCGATAAAATGAGTACCACGCATGCTTGAGAACTAAACACTGGGAGTTCCGCGTGAGGCTGAAAGCCTTGTCGGGACATATGCCTAGCACCCCAGTGCCCTAGGTCACGAAAGCTGAAATGGACACGGCAAGCCTTGGCCCAGTAATGGGCAGATGCGCCGAGGAGTTTAGTTTTAGAAAACAAACTGGGCGCGCAAACTAAAATGTGCTTACATTGAAAAGCTTGAGATTATATGTAGTTTATATGGTCTTCTTTAACGTTAAAAAACAGATGTAATCATTACTTTTTTATTTATATTTTTATAATGATTTTAAGAAAGCCTTGTTATTAATTGACTGTTTTTTCAGATCTTCAGTCAATTCAACCTACGGACTTCAATATTGCCCTAGATGGGAAGTTAAAAAAAAGTTTTGAAAATTTACTTTTAGAGGAAGAAAATGCACGTTGAGCAAATCTCAGTACCACACACGATGTTGCTAATGTATTTGAAATGTACTTTGTAATATTCAAAATGTCATAAAAGTTTCACTAAAGCAGCAAACGAAAGAAGTGAGTTCCTTTCCGAGACAAAATTTAATTCATAATAGAAGTAAATCAGAAAAGTCAGCAGAGTAATTTTTAAAAAGAAAATTAATAGGTTATGTAATTATTTTCAAGGAAGAATAATAATCTTAACATTTAACTTACACCTTTTGACGAAATAATCAATAACAGACTATTTTGTACAAGTTTATTTTAACACACGTAATATAACATAGGAAGAGTAACTAGAGTGGATTTGTAGTTTTGATAAATCCCACGAGATGGCGCAAGTTTTCTGACACAAAATTGTCCCTTCTCTCCTGAAATTTTTAAAGAGCAAGAGATCCGCGGGATAAGTTAGCGAGGTGAGAATATATTGTTTTTGAGAAAGAATGTTTTATATCCAATCTTTAATGACACTATTTTAAAAACTATTAGATTTGCGACGTTATCGATGGCATTGTTTTAGGTTATATTTTTTCATATTTGTCTCATATTATATATAAAACAATTCGTTATTTGCATCAATTTATACTCGCTGATTTTAATATTGATTTAAAGCAATCGACGTCCTCTTACATTGGATTGATTTATAAAAAGTGATTACAAAATCTTTCTGCAATTGATGTAAAATTCCGACATTATATTTTCGTCTTTCATTCAAGAATTATAATTAAAAATATGTAGCTTTGTAAACAAATTTTCCTTTACCATTATAGTTGACACTTTGTATGATTTAGAAGCAACATAAAAAAACTTTTAAAAAATTCAATAATTTAGGTAACGTTGATTCATTATTCTTGATATAAATAATGTAATAAAATAATATAACAGGCCGCTAGATGTGTTGAATTACTGAACCTGATCGAAAATTCGCTAAAAGAATAAAATCTCAAATAACATTTTTCCTTCCCTACCGTTTTTAATTGAAAACAACTAAATATATTGACATTCCAATAATAAAACCTTTAAGCAGCATTAAAAATATTATTTACATGGTTGACACTAAGAATATTCAGTAACATCAACTGTGTGTCCTCACTGTCACGGCTGATTCAACGAAAATGATAAAACACGAATCAAAATATTTCTCTTGGCATAGAAACGCCTCCAACTTTATTATTTTAACTTTAAAGTCTGAGAAAAAGGAGACAAGGAGGGCAATAACACAAACATGTCGGCGACGCTTTTGAAAACATATTTTTCAGCCCAATCTCTGTATGCTATCGCATATGGTTTATCGATGCATTGGGGTGGGAAAGCAAAACAATACAAGTCGGAGTACAGCAAGTGTGGTGTTAAGCTATCAGTAACGGATATGTATTGAAAGTTTTCATATCGTATCGCTGTCTTCTGATGAAAACAAGACAAGAATATTCCGCACACTGTAAAAAAAAATCCTGTAAAATTGCAACACATTATGCTGTTACTTTTTAATGTAATGTTTGTTTTGCAGCAAGTTGATATTTTTACGACTTATAGAGTCACATAAACAACTTACTCCAATAGCGTTTAAGCAGAGAAGATGGGGGAATCCAATCACTTCCAGTGAAGTAAACGTTTTTGTCGGTACAGCACAATAAATTTTACATCATATGTAAATTTACAGCAGGGTGGTGGAAGAACTTTTACCATCCCACTGCGATGGTAAATTAGAGGATTCTTTTACAGTGTACGAAAATATCTGGAACCACGTCAAGTCGAAAATGAGTAGTTAGTGTTTCATAAACGTGAAAGAAATACATTAAACATTAAAAAAATCTTAATGTGACTATAAAATTTTGTTTTACAAGTACGATTTAAAAATTTTAAAATATTTTTAAACTATCAGGGAAATTATTTGACTTTGCTCGTGCCTCGCTTATCAAATAAACATCATTCCCCTCGTTCTAAAAAAAATATTGTGCGCACTTTTTGTATAAATAACTATTAAATATTATTAAAATAAAAAGATAGTTAAACATAATATAGTCCTACATTGCATTAATTGCACTCTGAATCGGGTCAAAAACCTAACATCGGAAACCGAAAAGAAAAATTATTAACATTTTAATATGATGTATTATTATTGTTAATTACTCGAATTGGATTTTTATTCCCTTTTTTTCGATGTTTTTGACCCGACCCAGAGTGCTCATTCGGACTATAACATATTAGAAATTTTACCAACGGTTATGTTTACGATAGATTTAAATATCCCTACTCCTAGTATTTGTAAACAAATGTACTGTTAAAAATTTACTCGAAAAAATATGTAACCTATCCGCGGTTTCCTCTCAAGGGGAGGTCTTCCCACGCATATCCTGAAACTCAATCCATTTGAGCAACGCCGACTACCATGTTTATTTCGCATAAAAACGGTTTCTGGTGGTATAGAACCTTCCTAAGGTGACAGGCACAGCAGACACACCCAAGTTGAACCCTTTTCGCAGAGGGTGGAAACCTATCCTCTGTAGCACCGACGATTCAAGATAATACATTTCTAAATTAAACAAGATAACAGTTCGAAAGAAAACAAGTAACTCCTCGAAGGCAAATAGTCTATGTTCCAGACGACATTTAATGATATAGATTTAAAGTTCGAATTTCCGGAGGCTAAAATTGTATCTAGTTCAAATTGCGTCTAGTAGTATAGTTTCTTTAAGGATTTTTCTCGAGGTAAAATTTATTCATGATTCATATCGTATTTTCCACATAAAGATTGCAATTTTCTATAAATTTAACCACACACTCAGAGACAATGTGCAAATTATTTGACTCTTACTATATCTGCATCTTACTGGAAAAATTTTCCGGTATCCTACACTTGGACATCAGTTTTATATTTATTTTATAACTCTGAAGAATTGGATTACTAATTAAAATTTGTTGGATAGTAAATAGCGATAGGATAATAAATACAAATTCATTAATTAGTTTTAAGGGAATAGGGTGGGGAGAATGGGTTTAAGGTTACGTAACTTTTATTTCCTTTTTTACCCTTTTAATGATGCTTTCGGCCCTACCCACAGTGCCCGAAAGTGCTATCGGGCTAAAACATATGAGAAACTATAACTATGGCCATGTGCGCTTAGTTTGAATAGCTCTCTCTACTCTTGACATTTCTAAACAAATTGTACGTAGTTGTCTATATTGCTATGTCTAATTTTATCTATATAATTTCATTTGTTTGGTAATGTCAAATGTTTTACTGAAAAATGGCAGCTAACAGAATTAAGTAATTTATCTTAATTGGAAATTCTTTGAATAATCTGATATTAACCTATAGAGTTATATCCTACAGGCTCTTAGTTGCTGAGGCTACAAGTGGACTATTGGTACAGGGCCTGAACCAGAGCCAAATCCAATCTTCCACCTAAAAGTTCACTCATATCAACCTAAACACAACATCAATGGATATACTGTAAAAAATACCTATAAAAAACAAGTTTACAGAACTTTGCTGTATTTCTGGGCTGCGCATGTTCAGACGTCATGACTTTGAAGTCAGTGTTCTTCTTTCTACAACTAGATTTTTCAAACTGGATTGTGGCTGAGTCACTTCTCCTTGAAAATTACATTACTCGTACATGTTTAAATGTGCAGCATGTTTAATCGTACAGCATATTTACCAGCAGGCAGCAGAGGTGCTGTATCCTGACTTTTAATTTTTTTTTCCCATTTACGATGTTCCATAAACAAATCGTGTTTAGAATTGAATAGCGAAAGTAATAATATGATGCGTTACACAAAAATTCTAAACCTAATATTATTTTGCTATCATAATCAGCTCTCAAAAAATATCAACAGCAAAAAAAATCCAATGTATTCCAATACTGCTTTGAAAAATACCTAACCAATAACAGGCTATAAGCTCGACAATCACGTAACATTGAATGCATTATAATTATAATAATGCAAAAGGTTTAGTTTCTTTAGGCCCTTCCATCCCTTTACATAAAAATTTACGATTTTCACCACTCCTAACCTACCACTGTAAACCCACACAAAATATTCGTAACCGGTCAACTCCCTACAAATAAACCTTACTCCTTTCCACATCACTTTAAGAGGGATTTTGAAATGCTAAGCTACTTCAGGAAAAGGTTTTAAACCGCTACAAAAATACTTCCTTCAGGGAATTTCAGAGTTCGTTCTACAATCCGCTTTTCAGCCTGACCCTGGGGCCATCCGGACCTCCATCAACCGGCACCCATCGGATAAGGAGGTCACCGGATAATGCAATATCCAAAGAAAGCACTTTAAGTACTCGCAGTACTTCAATGCTAAAGGCTTGTATCTATCATTCTCCTTTCTATCCTTGGTGACAGTGAGTTGGATTAGCTGTCACTTAAAGCCTTTAAAAGCAATGCAATAGCTGTGAAGTTATTTATATTGGACTTGTGAACATTAGGTGGATATATCTTGAAGAATTTTAAAGGCATTAGGAATTTAAGTATTGATAGTATTGTTCACCTGGTACAAGGTATTCAACTAGTTAAAGGAATTTTATTGGATTGTAAATAAAGGATTTACGTTGTTTACTAGAGGTTCAGATATCTGTCAAAATATATGCTTAGTAGCATATGAAACCATTTATTTTTATTGGTGCCTTTGGATATTTTGTGTATTGTAGTAAAATGATCCACAACAAAAATATCTGTTATGTCTTATGAAACATGCTTACAGTCTTCCAGAAAATTGAGTAAATGTTCAAGATAGTTCGGGGGAAGTTCAGAATTTATTTTAACAGAAATTAAGCATACATTTGTTTGTTTTTTTATTTGGTTACCCTTAAAGTAAGCTTAAATGTATTGTTTGAATGTGGCTAACGTAAAAAAATGCCTGAAAATGGTTCATTATTTAACAAATTCCAAAGAAATTATTTTATTAACAATTCCTTTCTTAACTGTAATTTTTAGAAAAAAAATTCAAATGTAGCTAATTAATACAAATTAAGATTTCTAATTTTTTTATCATCACTATGAAAATTTGCGTTGATAGTAACTTTCTCTTATTTTTTTTGTTTAACTTTAAAAAAATTCGATTTAAATATACTGTTTTTACTATGACGTATAAAATGCCTACATAACATCTTTTCACGTAATACAATGATGTTAATGTTCTACAAGGCTTTATTTTTATATTACGTTTAATGTTAACATTGTATGCTACTTTAAAAAAAATCGACTTTATTTTTAAAGCACCTTTTATTTAAAACTGATACTTACTAAATTTTACAATACAATTTCAAAGACTCAAAATTTAATGTACGTACAACGTTCAATCAACTCATATTCCCTCTTCTAAGAAAACATTATCAAAATTCTTTTTTACTCTTTGTCAGAACCACTGGAGATTTATCCTTTTCACCTATGCCGGTCGTCAGCGCTTTTTTTCACCTCTACCATACAAAAAATGCCATCTATTAATGCCCCCAAAAAATCCATAATATGTATCGGAGGAAGCACAAGCGAAAATAAAAGCTCAAAACAAGGAGAACCAAAGTCAAAACAGAGTGAACCCAAGTTTTAAAAAAAAGCTCATAGCAAAAAAAGCAGCAGGCTCCACCATTTATATGTAATATCCTTCTGAAGTAACAGATCAATACAGAAGTATCAGTCCATAGAAACCGATAGCAACATCGTATCAAACTCCATTCTTCAAACGGAAGGAACATTAGGGTCAGCTCTCTCTCGCTCTATGACTAGGGTAAATGATCGCACCATATGCCCTACAGTCCTCCAGGGCATATCTTGGATTCAGTTGGCCCCTGTATTTTTTAGGCCTCTTCTGCAGTGATTTTGTTTTATTATTTATTTTGCCGCCGCTTGACCTCTGCAGCCTGCTCGTGCCGGATACAATTAATCATTCCTGGTTCCAGCAATACTTACTCAAGTTCGGATGATGGAGGTGTCCGGAATGTCCGATAAGAGAGAAAACTTCAACTTTTTTTTTGTTTAGGTGGATAAAATGTTTTTTTAATCTGTTTTTTGAAAGTGATTTACGTTGAAAGGTGCTGCCTATTTCGGAAAAAAAAACTTGATCGAAAATAAGTTTTATGGTATAGGTATTAAAGATCTAATTTACATTCCATAAAAATAATAATAAATTTCAATTTCTTATATCTTTTTCGATTAAAAAGAGTTTAGTTCTATATATTTTCTAAAACAAAGAACTTTAAAACGACCCCAAACCCAAATCAAGACAATAAAAATATATGCACTCAAGCGTTAGATAAATAATACAAATATTACTGAAAGTACATATTTGTAACTAAAATATTAAGCTTAAGCCTCCGAGATATCCAATGGTAGCTCCCGAGAGATATCTTATATCGTAATAACGTTACCCCTGAGAAATACTATAAAAAGTAAACTGCATGTTTTTTTAAGGGATTTACACTCTAATTAATCTCATAATTTTAAGAAACCAATTAAAATATTCAAATTCTTATACTATTTTTAAGAAAACTTACAAACTCAACACAAGTATTTTAAGATTTGACTAATATTTTTTTAAGTTAATGTTGTCATGTCTTAAGATGGAAATTATACTTTGAATTTTGGCGGTATGATTCAAGTTACAGAAATGATTATAATTGTCAATTTTCAGCTCATATTGAGTGGCTGATATGATCCTAAATATCATTTATTTGGCAGCCTTATGCACTAAAGTTAAAAAAAAAATATTTTACGCAAGTAGAAACCTCCCTAACACAAAAGTTCAAAGTAATTTGGAAGCAAAAATGCGTACATATATAAAATAATGTTGCATTAAACAGTTAACTTAGTACTTCCTTATTTGTGTGCGTACCAAGTTTTTTAAATACTGAACTGCCGTAAGATTGCTGTGTATAGCATCAATTAGCAATTTTTTCCCTTGGGAGAACAACATTTTAAAATATTTTTTTAAAAAGATGACGCATAATCATATGTCGAATTGTTTGAATTAATAAAAATTTATACGTTATGCACAGTACATAAACTGGGATTATATTGCTAGGGTCATCCAAAGATACACATTTTTTTAACAAAATACCGAAAACAGGACCATAAACCGCAAATACTCTCACTACCCCACATGAATAACAAACGCTTAGAAATGACACATTTCGAAAAACAAATCCCTGGTTTTCACCAGAGGAATCTCTACAATGGTCCTCCAGCAAATATTTATAGCCAGAAGATGAGTCTTCCAGCGACTGATCTCTGGGATTGTCGCAGAAAGGGGTTAGAAAGACGGGATATTTGTAAAAAGGTGCGTTGAGTGCTGATCCCGAATGCTCGGGATTTAGTCGGCAATAAAAACAAGCTATGGGGGTCTGTTTGAGTGGGAACATGGGCTTTATTTGTTCTTCGGAGTTCGGGGATCAGGACAGGGCTTTCTTGGGTGTAATGAAATGTTAAGCTCATAAGACACGGGGTGTTTTATTTTAAGGTTACGAGGTACTTGCGGTGGCTTTATGGGTTTTGTATATCTTTGAGGTGGAGATTAATTTGGTACTTTTACCAAAAATAGAAAGAACTTCTTTGTCTGCCCTGAAATAGAATAACAAATAACTTATAAACAAAGCATTGCAAGTGAAATTGAAGCGAGACTTGAAATAAGACTTGAATACTGTTTTTTGCCAAATAAGGAAAGTATAGCCCCAAAAGTTGTAGAACTTTCAAATCATAATGCTTTTACCTAATTAAATCTATTGGTTTTGTAGCTTTGAATTTCAAAAATATGTTTCATACAATAAAAAATCTAATTTTGATTTAAATCTGATCTAGACTAGTGAACTAAACTTGAACCATATAACAATATAAAAGTACAATTTTACTCTTCTGTACTTATGAAGGATGTACGTAAAAAAAAATCCAAAATTTTAAAAAACTAACCCCACAACCTTCAAACTCCAACTTCAATCTAATCTAGAACGACCCTTTCAGAAGAAGAAATATGTCTAAAATATTCCAACAGGAAATCGACCCTTTTTCTCCGAGCCCAACCCTCTCGATAGCAGAGTTTTGCACGCTAGGGAGAAAAAAAGAGAGACCCACGAAATATATATCTAAAAAACCACGTATAGAGAGGAATCCACATCCATCTTGACAGTGGCGGGCGCCCACTGATGTATTCTCAAACCATTGTGTAGTATAAGGGTTTGAAGAAAATGGAAAAACTCTTGGTATGGGAAGGGGCGCCTAATGGCTGTTCTTCAGGAGTCAGGGGCTGATATTGCAAAAGCATGTCCGAGTCAGTAGATCGGAAACAAACATGTCCCGAGCTCTAGGCGGGGGGTGGGAACACACGAGGTACAACAAACGGATATATTGCCCGGTATATACTGCTGTGCCATCCTCTCCTTCCCTCCTTTTTGATGCATGAGGAACAAGTGGAGCAAACCAGAAGTTACTCGCGTGGACATTTTTGTCCACGGTAGGTATAGATAATAATGTAATGTATTAATTAAATAGCCATCTCTGTAAGACATGATAAAATAGGACGTATATAGGAAGTCTATGTATCCCAGGTAGCACAGGCTGGTAGCAAAGTTGCATACTTCATTATACCTCTATAAAACGAACACACATGAAGCCATCAAATAATAAAGAATACTGACCTTGAATAAATAAAGGTATCAATATATCCGTTCATTTTAGATTTTTTTTATATTCCTTCAAAATGAGGTCACTTCCAAACTAATAAATGCATTTGCCAACTTTATTGAACTGAAAAGACCTGCTTTGAAGAGTTGTTTTGACCACGATTTAAGGGAGTTTGACTTTTCGAAGCAGAATTAAATTTAGTACTTGATGGTGATGTTTAGGTGGTTTTTGGACTAAATTTCTGGCAATTTGATTTTGAAATACGTTATCATTTGACGTTTAAGACCAATTTTAGACTTCAGAAATGGACCCTATGGAAATATTTAATTGATTTGTGGAATAAACAACTAAACGACTTTCGTACCACGTTAAATGTAAGTAACTTAGTATTTTTAAGCAGTCATACGTTTCTATAGGGTTATAATGCAATGTGGTGAAGTGCGTTTTCATTTTGGGTATGTTTCATTAAGAAATTTCATTTTAAAAAATGAGGTATTTCAACAAACTGTTGAAGAAGAAACCACTGAAAAAAATCTGTAGAGTGTTGTAACGGGACATTATTTTATGATTCACAGTTATACAAAACAAAATGTTATTAAATGCTTAGTTCTTTTTTAAGCTTTTTAGATAAGGAATTTTTAGGATGGAATAACTACCATATTTTTATTAAGTTTTACGTAAAATCACTATTAGGAGCTCCCAAGGACTGAAGGTTATTTTGCTATGACAAACTACTACAACTAAAGTATAGAGCAGTGTTTATAAGTGTTGAAAAGTTATTATAAACTACCTCAACAGAGATTAATTTAAGCCTAATATATTGACACAGAATTGTCTTTTTTCTAGCATTTAGTAAGGGATATGTATCTAAAATAAAAACTGGCTAAAAATGGCGATTTCTAGAAAGGCTGTTCGCCAATGCAGGTCGCGTTTTGCATGAAAAGGTCTCTCGACTGGGGAGCCCGAACATCGAAACGCAATAGGTCAGCTCGCATGCAAACACGTGCACCCTCTACTTTTTCTTACAGGGATATCTACCATCCCTTTTCCCTATTTGTTATGTCGAATTAAATGCGTTTTTTGGTTGCATTAAAATTCCAAACATTCTTGGGCAGCCATGTCGTTTTTCTTCAAGGAAAAGAGTTCTGTTCCACTTGTTTAAGACGTCATTCTTTTAAGAATGCCTAAAAAGAAAGCTGAGAAAAAAATCTCAGGGCTCTCTTGTCTGTCGTATATTACAATCAGAGGTAGGCTTTGCATTCTGGGTGAAAAACTGGAAAGAATTTGAGATATGTTTGGAGGGGAAAACACGGTCAGAATCGTTTTCCAGAACTATTTGAGAATTTAACTTTCCTCCGGGAATAACATGCCGGGAAGCTTTTATTTATTGGTAAAATGAGGCTTTTTTTACTATTCGAAGTTAGGAGGTTGCTTAATATTATTAAGATCCTTCAAACTGCATGAACTATTTTTTAAAAAAAAACCTTTGGTGTAAGTTTTAAATGGCAATGGAAAAAATAGAATAAATTCAAAATATATTTAAAGTTTCTTAAAAATAAATAGGGCTTATTGTTAAAATGATTGGTATTCATATTGCACATCTTTATAAGCATTGAAAGTTATAGACTTGAGCAAGAGTTTAACCACTGGGCCACTGGGACTAAATCTAAATACATAAAGTTATAGAATGCTTTTTTATAAGCAGGTTTTTTCTGCCTGTTTGTTTTTCATGGGAAGGGAAAACTTTGCGTTTATGCTAGTGCTGAAAAATTCATTGCTCAAAAAATAGCTAAGCTATCACAGACTCATAAAGATCTTACGGTGTTTATTAACTAATAAAAGAATTATTGAGACGCATTACTTTGCCTATTTTCAAACCCTAGTTTCTTCTACTCATTTTTGATTATATATGTTTGAGGAAAAATTGTTATGATGCATTCCAATAAAAAAAAAAAAAATTTATTTAAATTGAACCCTTTGTATTTTCAATACCCTTAATGAAATATATGAAGAAATGAAAGCATTGCGATTGAATTAAAAATCCGAAATAGTGATTTTTGTAATTTTTACACATTTTAGAGGGTGCTGATTCGAAAAAAGTGGTTTCTGAACATTGGTCCGTCTGTCTGTCTTAGAACACTCTACAGCTCGAAGTAAAAGAGTATACACAAAAGGTATTTGTCTTAGAACATTTTAAATTTCAAAAGTATTGCTACGTAAAAAGAAAAAACTCTTGTACAAATCTTCCGAATTCTATAGTATCAAATGTCGATTATTGAGTGGTAATTGAAAGTCGTGTGGTATTTCACACCCCTAGTTTTAAATGAGTAAAGCAATTATTTAACAGATTTAAATAACAGTTATTGCACACCATTTATTTATTATGATAGATTGACTGCAGTTTAAACAACATACGCATATTCCTTCAAAATAAATTGTTTCCTATATAAACTTTTGTGTAAAAACCTCCTCTAATGTTTTTTTAATGGACCCCTCCTGAAAGAAACCCTTCTCGAAAGTGAAAAGTGTAAAAGGGAGTTTTAAAAAAAAAGACAAATCTTTCACCCACTTCTCTGCTAATTTCCCGTACACTCCCTATTAAATTCTAATTTCAACCTCTCCCCGGTTTCATTAGAGAAACTCCACTTCTGTTTCCCTATTAACGAAATATTAATAAATGGTGTCCTGAAACATAACTCTTACTTAAAACACTCGACAATCTGAGAATTTTTTCCTCACTTTCGAAAAGGGGGAGAAATATATCAGGAAAAGTAGGGGGGGGGGGGGCTTCTGGCTCCCTCTCCCCACCACTAAAGGGAAATGAAAACAGTATGCATCTACCTTTTTAACTCACGGAAAAGATACAAAAGAAAATATCCACCGGTGAATTTTTACATACTAATAGACAAGCACAAAGGCATACATATATAATACATATATAAAAAAACAGTGAAAATGCAAAATACAGTTAAAAAATTAGATAAGTCTAAGGGCTGTTTTCAATTTTTTTAATTCCAGATTTGCAGGTGTAAAACTGGGAAGTACTCAAAGTAAGCATTGGAATGAAGGGCAGAATCTTCAATTTTCATTTAAAAAAAGATGTACTGTTCTATTGTTGGTACTTGTCTAATATTGGTTTACTATAGCACGAAGGCAGTAAATCATTTAGGGGCATTTTTTAATGAAACATCAAATAGAATATTTCTATTTCAAACATTTGAAAAAATGTCACTCTCGTAGAGCATCATTTAAAGTCGAAATATATTTTCACAAGAAGTTGACTTTAAATCTTTCGACTCTTTATTTCTAGCGTCTGAACATAGTTTTATCACAGCCACAAAAAAACCTTGTAATTTTGAATGGTAGTCAAGTAATGAGGTCGACACTGTTGAGCAGCTTTCTACAATACCTTGGTCACCCACACAAGTGGTACCCAGACACCTTGTAACTTGAGATCGGGTTTTGATGGGACTCATCATTTTACTAACGATGTGTTGTTAGGCCATATACAAGTATCTAAGCTGAGCGTCAAAACATTGGTTAGTGAAATCTAGTTACCCTTTTTATTGTGCTATTCTATTCTGAAGTAAATAATTTTTGTTCCATAATTGGTTGCTTTAAGTGTTGGATAATTGTCAAATAACAAATAGACGTATATAATGCTTAAGTTTTAAATTCGTTATGGGCTGTTTTTCTGATATTACTCAAGACAACCTTTTTCTCACGAAATTGCTCAATTTTGGGCGACAAATCTGATTTGAAAGGTTTCTGAGTAGCAGTAGAGCGTGATACATTTTATTTTTGGTTAACCAATCTTTTCCACTGTATACCCTCAGCTTTTTCTTAATGTACTCTTTCAAATGTACTTCTAAAAATTGTATTTTCTTCCTCAAATGTCGTATGAAAGGTTAAATTATGAATTTTCTAATAAATAATCACGAGCTGTACATCACTCTTCTCCAAAAAGAACTAATATATCCGTGTCTGCTGCGCGAAAAATCTTCGCCACTTTCCTACAATCTTCCAATTACTCTTGACATCTGGCAGTGATGAACTAAATTAAGCGTTTCTCCCTAAATTCAAGCTTTCATTTTTTTTATTTCCACCTCTTCGTTTTTTTTTATTACCTCAACGACGACTAAATACAATCCCTTTTTCCGAGTGGTGACACTTATTTTTTTTAACTTCTCCACTACTATTTATTTTAATTTTATATCTATATAAAACTCCTTTGAACTCTTTACCTTTCAAAAGTCAATGTAGATGAATGCAACTTAAACACTCCTCCGAGACATAAAAAGGTATTCCTTCTTCTTCTGAACGACTTTATTTTATTATTTTTTATGAAGTTTTCCTTTAAGTTTTATTTTCCTTTTATTTTTTCGACTCGTTTTCCGGTAATTCCGGGAGCCGTTCTCTCCGGAGAGGGCTTGTCACAAATAATTCCCCGGATTATTTAATTATGTTTCACGAGGTTTGGGAATGAATTTGATATTTCAAAAGTTACTCTCACTTTGACGTTGTTATGAATGTGACGTGTACAGGGAGGGGGAGGAGGGAAGTTGACAAATTTAGTACTCTTCCCCCTCACACCTAAAAAGTATAGGGGCTACACTCTTGCTGCTTAAGTGCTTTTGGTGATACTTAAGTATATTTTGAAGGTAAAATAAGATTGTTTATGAGATGACAAGTGTCTCTTCATGAAGTTGTGGATTTTTTATAAAGAAAATTTAGCTTGACAGATGTTTTGAAATTTAAAACATTGTTTTATTTTTGGAAGTGACATTTGATATATTTTTTCCATATTTTATTCATGTTTAACTTTAATGCTTTGAAAAATTAAAGAGGTTAATTCACAGAACTAATGCAATTATCATTGCAATAGTGGTAATCAAATATGAATTATACGTTAATTTACATATCATTAGACAGTTTTCTTTTTTCTCTTTTGATATTTACAGTAACTTTTCCTTTAAGATTGTGGAGAAAATATTATCATACATTACATGCTGCAATCATAAGATTATACAAGCCTAGTCATTTTCCTTTGAAAAGAAAATAATTTGTGGCAGTTTGCTTTGAAACTTACTGATAGTAAAATTAAAATTCAGTGTCTTCGATAAAGATTTTGTAAATTTATCTTGAAATAAATTACGTCTATACACTGTAAAAAATATCCCTCTAATTTACTATCACAGTATGATGATAAAAGTGCTGCCATCACCTTGTGCTGTGAATTTACATGTGATGTAAAATTTATTGTGTACCAGCGAAAACGTTTGCTTACTAGAAGTGATTGGACTCATCTTCTGTTTAATGCTATATTGGAATAAGTTGTTCTTGTAAATCTTACGTCAAGAAAACCTCATTTTTCTAGGACACTAGGATTTAAAAACTGCGATGAAAAAAAATAACCCCAAAAATGTGCTGTAAATTTACAGAAACAGTTTTCAGTGCATATTACTCAATGTATGAATTATCAAACAATTGACATTAATTGAAAATATGAAATTTTGCGTCTACTCCTTCAATCGGATTGGTTTTTCTTTTCAAATTTTAGGACTAACTACATTTAGTTAAATCAGCAAACAATTAAATAAAGAAACATATTTTTCCATAAAATTAAGTGAATCGAAACAAATCTAACAAATTACAAAGCATCAGAGTAAATTAAAGAGCTGAAAGTAAGGATTTGAACTTCTGTATGGCAGTAGTGGATTCTATTAAAAGTAGGGTTATTAACTTAATAAACCATACTGTTAACGCTATATGTTAGCATTACTTTGAATCTCCAAAGTATTAAAACCTTATTAGCTCTGTTGAGTGGTTGAAACCTTGGTCGGAGTACAAATATCTATTGACTTGCATTAAAAAATAAGTTAAAATATATTAAGTATATATTCGCTACGCGTTAAAGCTCTCAAAAAGCGGCTAAAAATACAAAAGAACAACACAAATACCGTTTTGTCAAGTAACTAAGTATCAATTGCAGTTAACAGTCGGTCCCTAATTCAAACAAAGTGACATCTCCCTGTCAACTCTTGCTTCCTCTTACAATCACCAGTGTTCTCTTTTTTGTGTGTCCCTCAACCATTTTATTAACTGCACTAATACAAAGTAATTGCGTCGGAGCCGGCAATGAATACTTAATCGTGATTAAAAGAGTCTTTATTAATGAGAAAATATACTTCATCTCGCGGATAAATGTCAGAATATTGAATTTCAGTTCCAATCAAGATGGCAATTACAGTCACCGCTGCTCTCTAAAAAGAGGAACTTAATGAAGACATAGATTAATTTAGTCGTCATTTGTTTCACTTAAAAAAGGTACGAAGCGACAGAGGTATTCGGGATCACAAATGGATGATCAGAAAAAATGGTTTATCTCTTTTTTATTTTTTTGGCTTCCTGCCCGATTCGGTAGGTTAGTTTACTTAGGTTTAATCAGGCTTATTGATTTAGGGAAAAGTACATAAAGATTATATATACAATAAACATTATGTTTTCTTCGGAGGTGTTAGTACTGATATTAGTATTAAAAATTTATTTTGCTGTTATTATATGCAAAATTTTAATGTTTGCAATCCTTATTTTGATTGCGCTTTGTTGATTGTTACGTAAATTCCTTAATAATTTTTTAAGGCAAATTTTAAAAAAATAAACAGTTTTTGAAGTATAATAAAATTAAAGGAAAATAAATTAATTGCTACTTAATAGAATTAATTATAATTTCGAACTTTATTTTCATGAAATTG
Organism: Oedothorax gibbosus; assembly: GCA_019343175.1. Lineage (NCBI taxonomy): Eukaryota > Metazoa > Arthropoda > Arachnida > Araneae > Linyphiidae > Oedothorax > Oedothorax gibbosus. The sequence continues at coordinate 30,961,827 of CM033272.1, forward strand.
GTATTTTCATATGGTTGCTGTTATCGTGTGAAAGCATAAAAGGATGGCATTGTTTTGTTAAATTATTTTTTGTCTTGTTTAAGTTAAATTCTAAATACTCATTTTTAATTGGTGATTTAATTAATAATTAGTTTATTGTTGCAAGCTTCATGCGTCGGTAAATCAGCTTTATTTGAAAACCCTACTCACTTGTGTTGCAAAAATAAATTTCTACAAACATAAAACCTCTGTAACACAAGTATTTTAAATACTTTGGAAGTAAAAATATCAATCTACAAATGTCGTCAATTACTATTTATAGGCAACATAAATTCACAAACAGACACCTACACAAAAACTCGGCAAGACTTAGAACCTCATCAATCTTTCCTGCACCCAAGTCCAACTCCAGCAAAAGAAGTCCGGTTGGGGGAGGGGCCGGACTACCTGTTCCTATGTGACAAGCAGTCTCCCGGATAACTGACCGGACTGATGAGTCCTCTTTACCGAACTGTTTGACCTACGAGGACACATGTCACCGGGACATGTCCGGCCGTGTCGGACAAGGCTGGACACACTGAAGGACACAGAAAAGCTTTCTAGAGAGAGACATCCTTTTCTGCGAGAGGACTTCTGTGAAAGGAGGAAAAAAGAGTGTCTGTGCCTCGAATGGGATATACTTTAGTTTGTTGTTTGGTTCATTTATTTCGTTGGTTAGTGTCAAAGAAGATGTAGAAATGTTTTAGTTAGTAAATTTAAAAAAAAAAAATATGTTTGTTGGGTTCTCTGTTGTGACAGTTTAGTCTTCAATATAATTATTAGTAACAATGGCAGTGACAATAAGTAGTGATTGTTGTAGCTTTCATATTATTTTAAAATATGAAAATGTAAAAAAAAATTCAAATTTACAAATTGCGAGCTTAACTGTGTACTACCACTGTGTTGCAGACAAAAATAACGAACTCTAAGATATTTTTAAAACGATATTTGGAACAAGTCCGTTTCTCTACATAAAATTTTTTTATAAAAAATATAAACAATAAACAAAGCAAAAAACACTATAAAATCCTCAGTCACCTGTTTGCTTTTTAAAACCATTGATAACTGTAAAATACTTATTAACCTTCCAAATGTTTATAAAAACGGAAACGGATTCATCATCGAAACATGAGACTTCCAGACTTAGTCACTTGGAATTACTTGAAGAAGAGCATCAGCCCGTAGCATGCGCGTGTGGGAGTCTGTTCAGCAAAAGACTTAGAACCATTATCGCGGATTTTTTTTATTCTTTTGACGTCCTCGTAATGACAGAATTTGACGAATGAGGAGAAGGAGGCTATTGGTTTCTGCCAGAAACAAATCGCTTGCGCCATCCTATCCGCCATTGTTCTGCCAGAAGTTCTTTTTTTAGGAATAAGAACTTTCATCCTCTTATAGCAGAGCCCACCCAGATTTAGGAACATTTGTGTTTTCATCTGTTGAAATGGAGAACAGCCCTTCTGGTAGAGAATTTCGAGGTGGGGGGTTATTCTTTTTTTCTAAAGGAATACTTATAGATGTGGTGTATTATGGAATTTTATATCATTACAATTTCTCATAAGTTTTTTTTCTTGCTGGTTCCTCAATGACTTGTAATTACTAAATCATTTTAAAATCGTTAGTCTAAAATAGTTTTTTAAACTACTGTAAGAGATTCTTGCTGGTTTTATATGTATTTCCTCCACATGAGTATTTCTCATTTTGTGTATGATTACCTCTACACATTTTTAATTTTAATCAAATAATGTGCAATGATATCCATACTTTTAATCTCAAAGATATTTTTGTTAAATTCATGCCTCTCAGTACCCAATATTTTACCAAACAATAATGTTGTAGAAGATATAGTGAACATGAGAAACAGAGTATGAACATGCAGGATTTTGATAATTGTTTCCTCATATTTAAGGATCTTACTGCACTTTTGAAGAGTAAGTGAGATTCATTAAGTTCGTCGAAATGTCAACACATTATTTCACAATCTCAACTCTAAAACTAAAGGAAATTATAGAAAAAAAATTACATATTTTTTATTCCGGAAATAAAATAGTTTTACACTGTAAGAAAGCACCTTGCCACTAATTTACAATCACAGTGCACACAGTAAAAGTGCTGCTATTATCCTGTGCTGTGAATTTACATATGATGTAAAAGTCTTTGTGTGGGATCGGCAAAAACTTTTGCAAAAACGAAGCACTCATCTTCTTTGTTTAAACGCTATTGGAATAAGTTGTTTCGTGTGACTCTGTACAACGTGAAAACATAAATTTGCTGCAAAACAACATTTCCACATTTTGTTGTAAAATGCAACAGCAAAATGTGCTATAATTTTACACAAATTTCTTACAGTGTAGCATCTTGTTGTATGTACAAAATTCAAATCTTATCAACAATACTTAAAAGTCTCGTTAACTTGCGAACATCACCGTAACCGGTTTGTAATAAATTGCTGAGCACGAAAGCGCAAATCACATCAGAGTTACAATCCCCGTCAGACATATTCTCTGGACATTTCTAGGCAATCCAAATGTCTCCAGGGCACGAATATAAATCATCTAAACTAGAATCTAAACCCCATAAACATTTCAAAATAGATACTTTGCAGCAATATAAGCTTGTGTTTCCATTACGTTAAGAAAACAGGGTCTCGACCCGCGGCGTAGAGTTTAACGAGGGGTCTCCAGCAACGATTTGGCAGACTTCTGTATTCTGGACATCATAATGTTTGGCGGTTGTTTGAAGAGGAAAACTTGATGATATGGGAATGTAAAAGAAAATAACAGGTTCTTTCATTTTCACCAATTTATTACGAGAACTTGGATCTAAATCCTAAAAACCACGCCTTTTAAAGTATATATGTTTTTAATTCCAATACGTTTCTATAAAATTTAAACGCGTTGAATTTATTTTAACTATAGACTTAACTGTTGTTGTTGTCGTGTGTTCTCTTTTCTGAGATGCATATGAATCGACAAGCCAGATATGTATATATACACAAGACACACTGGAAAATATATTTATTAACAAAGACTATGACCCCAGACACAATGGATGTAGACAAGTGGTCGCAGTGCTTGACCACTCAAGTTATGACCTTAGACTGGAATAAGAAACAGGTGCACTTCTTTCCTTTCGACACTGTGATCCATATCAGGCGAAAATTCGACATATGTCCCCAGATATACATCCATACAGAGATTGGAAAGTTACTTCATAAAAGTAACTCTGTTACAGTTAGAGTTACTTTACTTAAAAAGTAACTATGCAGTTACAGTTACTTAATATGAAAAGTGACGAATTACACTTACTTTTAGAAATTGCAAGTTATAAGAAACCAACAATTCAAACATCTTACGATTTTTCATAGAGAACCAAGATTTAAAAAAATAGTGACAATCGGAAAAAAAAGCTAATAATGGAAATTCAACGTTGTTAAAAGTTAAATTTTAAATAGTTAAGTTTAAAATGAACGCCGAGCTACCGAAAAGATCCGTAAAAATTTCGTTACCAATAAAAGTAACTGAGTTATAGTTACAGTTGCTTTCTAAAAAATCCAATGGCGTTACCGAAAAAAGTAATTGTTGCAAGTAACGCGCTACTCTAATCCCTGCATCCATGCTTTATCAAGGTTTCGAACCCTGGCTGCTTAGAAAAGGAGGGTCATAACCACCATACTGGCTGGGCAGCATAGACTTAACTACATTATAAGTTAAGAAGTATAATTTTTTAAACTGAATGAGCCTAGCTTGATTTTAAGTTAAGAGTTTTTGAGACAGCAAATTTACTTATCAGTGAACCTCACGTAGAAATTTTTAAGCTGCATTTTTTATTGACATTTTTAATCTTTGTGGTATTTATACATGGGACTTTTAGTTTCATGTTTCCACTCTTGAATACATAGATTTTTTTTGCAATCATTTATTTGCAAACATTTAAACACTGCCGATGCTAATAAAGCAGTGGAAAATCACAAGCGTGAATCCACAAAGCCTGCTGCCGCTATACGTGTCTTCTACAAATGACTTAGACGAGTTATAGCTAAAGTATAATTCACAACACATTCTGGATGCAAGATTCATTAAAATAAATAAAAATATTAATATAAAACAAAATTTACTATTTATAAGCAGATTTTAACTGTCAACGTATTATTTGAAAATTAACGAGCATTAACTATGAATTTATCATAATATATGTCGTGTTTTGTAAGACGTGTTTTGTTCATTTTTGAAAGTGCTAAAATGTGAACAATGCTCGGTGCCTGTTTTCAAAAATCTTTCGTGATACTTATTGTATGCTTAATACGCTTTTTTTTTATCCTTTTCGCATTATGTCAGCCTTCATAGCAGCTAAAATGAATGGAAAAAATGAGTAAAAAATATTTAATTAAAATATATTAGAAACAGACACTAACTATTATAAAAGAAAAGCACTTTTGAATGGTATCCTTTCTTGATGATGATAGTTCTCTGTTGCCTGTGCAGGTTTCCAATTCCGTGGTCTAAAAGGGACCGCCCGTGCATCATCAGGTGTAGCGTGGGAACCGAGTCCGGTAGAGGTCATTCTCTTTGTGGCGGTGTTCTGGTAGCTGATGGAGGCTATCTAATTCACTGATTTCGTTTGTTAAAATTGTAACAAACCTTCGGCTAATTTTGAGCAAAATTGAGATAAAATAAGATATCTAAAACATCCTTCTAATTTACCATCACAGTGTGATGGCAAAAGTACTGCCATCACCCTGTGCTGTGAATTTACATATGTACTTATATGTACACTGATTGCAACATCTAAATTCTAAGACTTTGTAATCAACGCAAATTTCTCCTTCATTTTGGTTCAGTCAGTCTACTTTTAAAATAAACCTTTAAACATGCATTTTGAAATGCAACCGACTATATTTTATGTTGATGCAAAAATAAGTTTAGGAAATTGGAAAGGAAACAAAATATTTAGCAGTATTTAATAGTTAAATATTAGCTTACATAATGCTATTTCAAATAATAAACCTTGTTTTTATTTTTTTAATTATCTAACAACATTGAGCAAATGTTCCAGCACATTAGAAAATTAGATGTTATCAGCATATTTAGGACAATTTTGCCTTAATTTATATCCCACTGATCCTTTTATGATTGTCGTCGTACGTATGAAGCAAAAAATAAATAAGCATCTGTAAAACCGGCATATTTGGGACAATTTTGCCTTAATTTATTACCCACTGACCGTTTTAGGATTGTCGTCGTACGTATGAAGCAAAAAATAAATAAGCATCTGTAAAACCGGCATATTTGGGACAATTTTGCCTTAATTTATTACCCACTGACCGTTTTAGGATTGTCGTCGTACGTATGAAGCAAAAAATAAATAAGCATCTGTAAAACCGGCATATTTGGGACAATTTTGCCTTAATTTATTACCCACTGACCGTTTTAGGATTGTCGTCGTACGTATGAAGCAAAAAATAAATAAACATCTGTAAAACCTTCTTTCTGACGGTTATACGCTTCATGCTAGAAAAGAAAATTTACGTAAACTTTCACGTTAATTGACATAGTTCAAATTTGTTTTTTTATGCACTTTTGAAAATCGTTAGCTTGGTTTCCCAAAAATAATGGTCCTAGTAACTGCAACGCCAGTGTGGCGTAATATTTTATCATATTTTCAGTATTCAAATGGAACCATTCTTCAGATTTTGGAGGCAAAATAATCAGAAATGATTCAACCAAACCAATGGTTCAACAGAAAATATGGTCTAACATTTTACCACCCAACAGTTGTAGCTACTAGGAACATATTTTTGGTGAAACCAAGTGCCAAATTTTTGACAGTGTGAAAAGCCATCATAATTTATTGGGAATCCTGTATTTAAACACATGCAAGAAATCGCATTCCACCTAAATAAACTAGAAGACATATTAATATACTGCATTAAATAAATAATTTTAAAATACAGAGCAGTGGTGGTAGTCTATTTATAAAAAGCAAAAAAAAAGATTAAAAAATTAAGTAATTATTTTAAAGTCTAAAGCCATCTCGCATTTTGGTTATTATAATGTTTTAGTTGAATAACAATTTTAAAAATAACTGATTCTTATAGATAACACTTTACAAGTATAAGGACATTTTAATTGACAAAGGGAATATATGTCGAATTAAAATATATTTAGAAATTAGAATCGAATATATCTGTTATTATATGCTTGTTTGTATGTATGCGTATTGAAAATATTTCTATGAAAAACGTGTAAAAATTGTTTTTGTGCGCATGTTGTGCGCATGTTGTCAAAACAAAAACTAAAATTCAAATACCAATTTTTTAAAGATTATAGTCTAAAAAAATACTTTATTCTTACAAAAGTAACTTAGACAAGTAAGAAAAGCTGCTCGCTGTACTAAATTGTGTGGGAGTTATGACGTAATGGGAAGACCTAATTACTACTTCATTCTCAATCATTAGAAAATATACTATTAGTGCCAAAGTGTTCTCTGTGTGCGAAAAGTAATTCTTAAGGGGCCTTTCAGAAATATTTGTAACGAAGCTTCAACAACATAAAAAAAAAACTGCCACTGATTCTAGTGTAACTTTCAGCATAAAAAGAGTCTCTATAATGTACGAAAACCATTAAAAACCACGATCTTTTTTAATGATCTGCCTCCAACACCATTCCAGAAGTTACACCGCTGTTTCTCTACAGAAAAAAGGCCAATATCTGACTTTATATTACAATACATCGGCCCTAAGGTGCAGTACATAAAGTAGTAGTTAGCTGATGATCGGAATTTCTTTCAGCAGCGGGGGTGTACTTGGTATCTCCACGGAACCTACAATTACAGTCCCGAACCATGTCTTGCCTAAACTACCGGTTCTAGCCGGGGCCATGTGTTGAACTCCCCTTGTCACACAGAGTTGTCATTACCAGCTTCAAGTGGAGGAATGGTAAACAGTCCATCCAGTCACAAATGGTCATTCTGTCTGTTGCGGCGAAATTGGAATTCCTTGCGCAAAACAAAATAGAAGAAAGAAACAGAAATTGAAACGTTCTTTCTTTTCTGGGGGACTGGGCGGCTTGCATCTCTTCTTCTGTGGAGGAATGGTATCGACATTGTTGGCTTTTGAGTTACATTTAATAACACACACCTCGCTGAAGGAGGATTGCACAGAAATTACCGAGTATTAGCAGAAGCGAATGGAAATTATAGAGTTTGGAAATTGTCCTCAACTGAGTTTTGGTTTTCGCAGCCGCGGGGCCCCATTTGACTTAAAGTATAGACTTACTCTGTACAGACGGAGACTGCCCTCTAACAACCTTATTTAATTTGAAGATCACGATTCTGATAGTAAAAGGAAGCTTCTGATAAACATTAATTTTTCTTTACTTAAATTTCAATATAAATGTTTTTATTTTTCTTTCAATAAATAATATTTTTCTACTGATTCGATATATTGATAATTAATTAGATGCCTAGCAATGATGCTGTTTTTTCCTTCAAGGATTAAAATGATAAGTTAGAATCATTATAAATGATATGGCATGGCTTCTTTTAAATTTTCTAACTGTATAAATAAGAAATTTACAATAACTTGAAAACTGAAAGACATATTTTTGAAGAAATACTAACTTTTAATGTTATAAGTTTTTTTTTTTTTAGTTTTTTAATTTGCAAAGCACCAAAACCGAATATCATGAATCAATTAGGTTAACAGACTAAAGTTTTAACCTTTTTGAAGATCTACATTATTTAATGAATTTCAGCGACAATGTTTCAAGATTTCAGAAAATATTCGAAATTCACATGTAAATGTTTATTTTACTTTTATTGTTAGTTGCATTTATTAAATACTCAGGACATTTTTTTAATTCATTAAATATATGCATGCCTCATTGGTCCGCAATAAGCTTTTTTTAACTTGAAAATAAATTTGACATTTGATGTAATTTGTCTTATAAACATGAT